>MU769520.1:11418-49745 GCA_026770625.1 Nicotiana glauca
CATTTCCAGGGTTCTAAGGTCTGAATATACTGAAAATAATGACTTAAAACGGGGTTGAGGCATCTTATATATATCCCTATGCCTTAAACCGCCTATGTGGGCCCCATAGAGAGCTTCTTGGCGCAGTCTCGCGAAAATGCAAATATCTCTCTAGTCCGATGTCCTATTGATGAACGGTTTAATGAGTTAGAAATTACACTCGTAGATATTCAATTTGATAGGTCGATCATCACTTGATTCCAAGTATATTGGGAGAAAAAGTGTATCTACATTTGACCTAAATTTCAGCAAATTTATAAATGTAACTTGTGATGACCTTTGCCAACTCTTGTTCCACAACTTGCTTGCCTTCAAAATGTATAAAATGAATATCATACGACTAAAATAACTCATAGAATAATCTCGTTATCATATTAAGAACCCTAGCCTCACCCCAAAGTACATGTTATAATATTCCAAACTTGTCGACTTTCGACGAAACTTATTTTCTTCAATTGGTTTAGCTTCTAAGATTTCGAACCCTCTTGGTACTCGTTATTCATGATCTTAAATATTTGTAGCCTCCAAGGTAACATGATTAACTTACTTTATTTTCTTCTAAATATAATCTCATTTTCGAGGTTACATCCATGACTTACGACGTACTCTCACGTATGAAAACTTGGGGTGTAATAGTTTTTCACCCATGCTAGAATTCGCCATAGTCTGCTATACCGATAAAAGACTCGGTAGCTTATCTGGCCGCTTGCCTTTAGAATCTTCTAACTTTTTTTAAGGTTTTAAATAATTACATTCTTAGTTGACTCTGCCTATCTACTGTCACTTGGGTGGTATGGTAAAAACATAATTTGTTTGATCTTCAATTTTTTCAAAAAATTTGTGACTTTGAAACATATGAATTGTGGCCCGTTGTCACAAGCAATTTCTTTTTGTATTCAAAATCGGCAGATGATGTGGTTCCATATAAAATAAATCATTTCTTATTCTCATATCCTTTGGTAAACACTTGCTTCAACCATTAGTACAATAATTAGTTAAAAACAAAAGAAAGTTTACCTTACCAGGTCCTTGTGGCAAGGGACCGACTATGTTCATTCCCCATTGCATGAATGGCCATGGCGACACCATCTAATGCAAAAGTTCTACCGGTTGATGAACTAAATATGCATGGCATTGACATTTATGTACAAACTTATTTACGTCTTACTCTATCTGGGGCCAATAGTAGCCAACTATGACTAACTTGAGAACCAAGGACTTTACATTGAAATGGTTCCCGCATACTCCTTCATGAACTTCTCTCTCACATAGTCAGCCTCCGATGTCCTTAAACATTGAGCCAAGAGTCCTTGGAATGATCTTCTATGTGACTATCTATCCATAAGACAGTAACGAGCCGCCTTGGTCCGTAGTGCCAGGATGCCTTTGGGTCTTTAGGAAATTTTCCATGCCTTTGATACTTAATGAAATCTTTCCTCCAATATCATATTAAACTGGTTGAATTGATTTCACAGTAGTTGTCCACCTCCAACAATAAGTGCAGCAATTGAACTACCGTACCATAATCAAATCTCTAATTTTCTGTGGACGAAACCAAGTTGGCTTATGCATCTCCCTCCATACTTTTCTCCCTTAAAATGTGGATGATCGACCATTCTTTGAATCAGAAAAGTAATATTTGAACCTTGTTCATGTATTGTGCATGCTCTCCTCCTTGGTGTCGAAAACTCCATACACTTGGTTAACCACCAGCTAGGAGTCACACTTTATTTCTATAACCTTGGAACCAGTACTCCAGCCAGTTTAAGTCCTATAACCAAAGCCTCATCCCCAGCTTCATTTTTAGTTAACGACACAGTTCTAATGGTCTGCCTTAGGGTTTTCCCCAGAGGATTGATTAAAACTACCTCGAGACCGAACCCTTTTATTTTGGAACCTCCATCCATAAATAAGGTCCAAAATCCCGATACTGTTCCTGATATCAATACTACTTCTTTAGTAGCTAAAGGCACTAATCCCGGACTGAAATTGGTCACGAAGTCAGCCAAAACTTGTCACTTGATTGTAGTCTTGAGATTGTATTCAATGTTGAATTTACTAACTTTGATTTTCCATTTATTCAAATGACCTGATGACTCAAGCTTATGAAGGACATTCCTTAAGGAAAAGGCTGACACAACGGCAATTGGATGACATTGAAATAAAACATCAGCTTTCGAGAGGCAACCACAAGAGCTAAGGCTAGCTTTTCAAGGTGAAAATGTCGTGTCTCCACTCTCGATATATTTTACTAACATAATAAATGGAAAATTACATACCTTCTTCTTTCCGGACCAAAATAGCGATTACTGCTACTTTCGAGACCGCTTGATAAATTAATAATTGCTCACCCGCATGGCTTGGGCTTTCATCGCCGTGTGGATGACATAGAAAATGTCAAACTTAGTTAGCAGGATTTTCTATTTTGCTAACCTTCCTGTGGGCATCAGCTTTTGTAATATGTACTTCAAAGAGTCTAACCTAGTTGTGAGGTAGGTGGTATAAGCAACCAAATGCCTAAGCTTTTGAGCGACCCAAGCTAGGGCGCACCAAGTTCTCTCCAACAAGGTATACTTAGCTTCATAACTAGTGAACTTCTTGCTAAAATAGTATATGGCTTGTTCTTTCTTCCCGGTTATCACACCTCCTTTTTTACCTATACCCCTGGAAGGGTAAAATAAAGGGAGTTTTTCTTATTAAAGGACAATCGAAATGGGATTTATTATTAAGAAATTCAGAGTCGTCACTTGGGAGATTTATGGTGTCCCAAGTCACCGGTTGAATCCCGAATCGAGGAAAAGATTTACTCTGTTTAACAGTCCATAAACCAGAAATTCGAGTAAGGAATTCTGTTAACCCGGAAGAAGGTGTTGAGCATTCCCGAGTTACGTGGTTCTAGCATGGTCACTTAACTGTTATATTCGGCTTAATTATCTAATTTTAAACAATTCTGAGCCTATGTGCAAATTTTAGTTTTAACCGCTTTTATCCATTTTTTAGAGAAAATTGCAAGGTTTAAAATACGTCTCGAACCACATCACATAAATGCAATCGTGATTTTTGATATATTTTAATATTGTTGATATTTGAATTTGGGTCACATAAATGTGCAATCGAATTTAAGAAAGTAGATTATTAAAATGCGCGCCTAAAGAAACTACGCGTTTGCACTTTGCGAGGGTCATGGAATTTGCTAGATGGCATGCCTCGGAATCTAAGGACCAATTCAAGATTAATTAAACGAGGACGATGCAATTTGATATTTTATTTGGCAAGACACACATTAATTTAGCTCAAAGAAACTAATCATTTCAAATCACAAATCTTAATATTGAAAGTTACAAAGTGAATTCCAAGAACCCATACCACTTTTACAACTAACCATTTCCAATCACGAATCTTAACATTGAAAGTTGCAAAGCGAATTCCAAAAACCCATACCACTTTTACATTATTCCTAATTATACTATATCATACTATTAACAAATTCTAATTATACTAGCTAGTTAGATGAACTTGGAGTCGGAACATGCAACAAATATACAATGAAAATCAATCACATTTAACAAATTAACAATTAAAAACCAGCCTTCATCACTGAACGTTCTGTTCGAGCATGTTAGCTATGAACCAAACCCAATTCAAAATTTGTTAGGTGCATGAATAATCAGCTCAAACAATTATACTGCAATCACGAAATGCGCTTTCAACCCTTGAACTTATAGAGAAAAAAAAAATGCTCTATTGACACATACAACTTCAATTGGCTTTTTACTAGGATTCTGTTTTTAACACACTACCTGCTAGTTGTACGAGAATTCATTTAGATCTTTGAATACAAATGAGATCGCAACTAATCAGAAGGAGCTTATCACACATCCATATAAAGAAATGAGAATAGGAAAACAACCATCGGACATCTGAATCACTTAGCATGAGTATGTTCTTTTCAATTCACAACTGCGGCCAACTGGTGATCACATCTGCTAAACGATCAACCCCTGCTGTAACTAAACTTCATGGTACCATACAAGCGCATTTATGTTCTGATTAATAGGACTCAATTTTAAGGAATTACAAGCTAACTGACCGCAGGATTCAATAAACTAAGATTCAATTTCATCAACAAGACAAATCATATTGTCATTAAAGCCCATACACTTCAGTAAATCATAAGAGAGCAAGGAGCAAAATACCTATAATTACTTCAACAAAAGTAATATAAACCCAGCATGTATAATCAAAGTTGGAGAGGAGAAAGAAAGAAAGCAGAAAAAATTGAACAGCATGCATTTGTCTAAGTCTTTGTCCACATCATTTTACAATACCAAATTAAATACTAGAAAGCAACTTGCATCAGCACAGACTAGAACTTGATTGTAAGAAAAACAATTAACTAAATTATCAAACACCCTAAAACAAAGTGATACATTTGGATTCATAACAGAAACTGCAAATGTATTGTTGAAATTTTTGAATTTTTCTTTTTATTCCTCACATTGATCTTCACATGAAGTAGGTTAACGAAGTTTACCTGAGAATATAAAAGCAATAAAATCAAAGGTCCAGCAGCAGTAACAAACAGCATAGTTGAGTTCAGATCCAAGGAAATAGTGCACCAAATCAGCTCAAAACCGTGTAATGCAACCTAGAATATCAAGGATCCAATTTCGGATTCACAGTTAAACCAACAAACTCAAAATTCAAACTAAATGACTGAAACTCAAACCATTTCTAGGTCCAAACAATTAAGAAATTTATTTAATGAGAAAAAAAACTTCAGATCAGCAAATTGAAACTCAATGGAACAGTGCTAAAGTTTTCAGCTGTTTTCAGATTTTTTTTCCAGATTTTGCTCCTAGTCTCTAAAGTCTCTAAAACTCTCTCTATTCAATGTCTCCAAGCTTGATATTGCTAAAAACTTTGGTCCTATTGCTCTCAATATTTTTCAGAATGCTCTAGACTATTTTTGACTCTAAACTCTTACTCTCAGCCCCCCCCCCCCAATGTGTCTTCCCGGTTATATACTTCAGAAACTACTCCTTTCCAACTCCTCTTTTTCTTTACAATTGTATTATTTCATCTTTTGAAATGTCCCCCCCATGTTATCTTACTTTCCAACTCTTAAAAGTGCTGAACAGGGTGTCCTTTGCATTGTTGATCCCATTTTTATTAAATTAATCCTTAGAATGATCCTACCATATGCTAGCAGCTTCTCAAGTAGGTGAAATATACATTTTATTAAACAATTCCTAGGCTAATTCATTTAAATGGGTTCAGGTCTATATAATCAATCCACATCATCCCATATTCAACAAAATAAAAATAGTGAAGCATTCAAACAGAAAGACATTTGGGAGGTAACAACTAGGAATGCCATCAAATAAATCGAGCACGAAAAGACATTCAGGAGGTAACACTCAGAGGCACAACAAGCTAACAAGTATAGTGTTGTATTCGACTTTCCCATGCCTATTAACATATTAATGAAAACACGCCACAAAGATAGAGATCCAAACTATCTAATCCTTACTTAAATAGAAACACTACTAGGAGATGGAATTCAGAAAAGATGCAATCAATATAAAGTAAACTAATTCAAGATAAAATTAAAACACAGTCACAGAAATCATTGTTCATTTACCTTGTCCTTTAATCCAGATTGAGTCAAGGAAAAGGTATGAACATGTTAAAGCCAACTCCTTCGCTATATGAAAATCACCAAGCACACATGAACCTGGCAATGGCAATTTGACCGAAAACAGCAACAAATCTCTACAAAGACTCAAATCAACGAACTCGAGCTTTGATTGCTCTGTTTGCTTCCAAGTTAGTCAAAGGGACATTTTATTGATGAATACAAAATTGAAACCCAAAATACGAACTAGAGAATCATGGACTCGACGACATCGAATGGGATGGCACAATGCCCGTGACCGGACTTTCGAATGGTTCGAGCTCGAGCTTTGGATTTAGGAGTGGTGGTCGTTATTAGGTGATGGTGAGTTGAAGGGTGGTCGTCGACGGAGCTGGTGGACATTTTCGCCGGATTTTCGGCCAGTTCTGGTAGGGGTAGAGTTGCGATGGAGGTTTGACGATGAGAGGGGGTCGGGTTGACATGAGAATCAGGTCGTGGGTGTTGTTTTGTGGTTATGGAGATTGAGTTCATTGGTATGAGGGCAAGAGAGGGGTCGTTATTCTAGTGAGGGTGAAGGCTGGCGGCGAGTCGGCCGAAGAACTGGTGGTCGGCGGCTGCTTTAGTCTAGGGTTCCTTGTTGTATGCTTGTTCAAGAAGGAGATGATAGTTCAGTGGTGGGAAGGTCTCTTAGGTCAGAATTTTTGGTGGGGGGAAATGGGTCGTGTCTCGGTTGTTGGGTCGGGTCGTGGATGGGTAATTGGTTTGGGCTTGGGTGAGTTGAATTAGAATTGGCCCAAATCCGATTTTCTTCTTCTTATTTCCTTTTTCTTTTCAGTTTTCTTTCTAATTGTAATAAAATACAAACCTAAATTTAACCTTGGCCAAATTATCCTAAAAATATTAATTAACTCTAAGTAGTAATTATCACAATAATTAAATACTAAACCGCACAATCAAACACTCAAAAATGCAAAGTGCATTATTTTTTAATGATTTTTCAATTATTAAAATAAATAATTTACTATTTAACTCAAAATTATAAAATCAAATCCTAAATGCAAATGCATCCTATTTTTGTATTTTTTTGTTAATTGATCGAATAAACATGCACACACACCAATGCAAACGATCACCGAAAATATCACGAAAATTCAAAAAATTGCACACAAAGAAAAAGTTATTTTATTTTGAATTTTTGGGAGTAATTCATGTGAGGCAAAAATCACGTGCTCACACCGGTTACATCATGTTGCCCGAGAACATATCCAAAGGAATTCTCCAATACTGTCAAGTACAAGGACAAAGGCCTTATAGGCTCGGGTGGGGACCAACACTGGCGGATTCGACAGATATTCTTTGATTTTGTCGAAAGCTTCTTGACATTCATCTATCCATCTAATCCCTGCATCTTTCTTCAATAGCTTAAATATGGGCTCACAGGTCGTAGTCAGCTGTGCAATGAATCTGCTGATGTAATTCAACCTTCCCAATAGACTCATAACCACTTTCTTGGTTCTTAAAGGTGACAAATCCCGAATAGACTTTATCTTTGTTGGATCTAACTCGATGCCTCTCCGACTGACTATAAACCCTAAAATCTTCCTAGATGGTACTCTAAATACACACTAGCTAGATTCAGCTTCAAGTCATACTTACACAAGTGGACAAAGAACTTTCTCAAATCTCGCACATGGTCATCCTGCATTCTGGATTTAATGATCACATCATCTACATACACCTCAATTTCCTGGTGTATTATGTCACGAAAGATGGCATTCATAACTCTCATGTAAGTTTCCCCAGCGTTCTTTAAACCAAATGGCATGACCCTATAACAGTAAGTGCCCCAAGGTGTGGTGAAAGCTGTCTTTTCTACGTCTTTTTCATCCATTAGAACCTGGTGATACCCGGCATAACAATCCATAAAATATTGTATCTCATATTTGGCACAATTATCAACAAGAATGTCGATGTTTGGTAAGGGCAATTTGTCATTGGGGCTTGCTTTGTTCAAATCTCTATAATCAACACAACTCGGGTTTTCCCATCTTTCTTCGGCACTGGGACCACATTACCCAACCAAGTGGTGTATCGGACCACTCAGATCACACCCGCTTTCAACTGTTTGGTGACTTATTCTTTGATCTTGTCAATGATGTCTATTTCAAACTTTCTCTGCTTTTGTTGGACAGGTGGATAACTGGGATAAGTTTGCAATTTGTGCACCATAAATCAACAATCAGTCCTGGCATATCATCATAGGACCAGACAATATGCCTTTGAATTCGAATAAAAGTTGGACCAATGCATCTCTAGTTCTTTCATCAGCGTGAATGCTTATCATGGTTTCCTGGACCTCTTCTGGACTACCCAAATTAACTAAATCGGTTTCATTTAAGTTTGGCTTAGGCTTATTCTCAAATTGTTCCAATTCTCGATTTATTTTCCTAAAAGCCTCATCTTCATCATATTATGGTTCTTGATTCATTATTTCATAGTTAGACAACATATTAAGAACTGGGCATGAAGTCTGCAAGAATGTCATATTATTTAAGTTTGAATTATTAGAACTGAAAAGAGATATAAGAAAAAAAAATAACAAAAATAAAAAAATAAAGAAAGAGAGTCATTGAATAATAAAATATTGATTTTATTTCGTTGAATTTGAAGATTGGAGGGTTTACATTGGAATTTAAAAGAAAATAATCTAAAAATATTCGAGTTACACCCTGAAATAACTTGGAATGCAAAAATAATGGCAAGACTGAACTACCGGGATTCCCACCTGACTGGGAATGGAGTAGCCTTCCATTGAAGCTTGGCATTGGGCCCCATATATTGCACCTCAGTAGTGCTTGAGCCTTCACCGGGTTGGATCATGTGAACCTCATACAACATTTGCCTCATTGCCTCACAGATGTTTTCAATTTCTTCGGTCGTGAAGGCCTCTTCTTCTTCTTCTTCTTCTTCTTCTTCTTCTTCTTCTTCTTCTTCTTCTTCTTCTTCTTCTTCTTCTTCTTCTTCTTCTTCTTCTTCTTCTTCTTCTTCTTCTTCTATGTACATTGGCTTAACAAATGTTCTGGAGAGATGAGGCACCGGCTGAGGCAGGACCCACCCATTGTTCTTACGTTCATTAGCCCATTTTACATCATACGTCAGCTTCTGATAGCTTAGAAACCTATGCCAAAGAATTTCTCACTAGCAGTCAGATTGATGGGATTCGTGATGCCTTGCAAAGATATCCTGAGCCCTTTCCCAGGCTTGTATCCGTGTTTGATCATTTCACTGGTGACTTTGATCAATGTGTTTGGTAAGCAGGGTTGAGGACATGGGGTTCCTTCCTCACACTGGTCTGTGACCAAAATCTTAAAAGCTTGGTAGACTATGTGCTCATTACCCTCCCTAGCCTCCAAACATGGGACTGATGGGTCCTTGTAGATTGATTGCTCATCTTCTCTGTGAACCGCTATTTCTTGGTTTTCATGTTCAAACTTAACCATTTGGTGGAGAGTAGAAGGTACAGCTCCCGCAGCATGGATCTAGGGTCTTCCTAGGAGAAAGTTGTAGGAGGTGTCCATGTCCAAAAGTTGAAATGTTATTTCAAAATCCACAGGGCCAATGGTTAGGACCAAATCAATCTCCCCTATTGTATCCCTCTTGATGCCGTTGAAAGCACGTACACAAACATTGATGGGTCTAATCCTTTTAGTCCCAATTTCCATCCTTTGTAAGGTTGAGAGAGGGCAGATGTCAACCTAGATCTATCATCCAACATAACTCTTTTCACATAGTATCCCTCACATTTAATGGTCAAATGAAGAGCTCTGTTGTGGGCAGCCCCTTCTGGAGGAAAGTCATTTTGTCTGAATGAGATCTGGTTGACTTCAAAAAATTGTTTCGTCATTCTTTCCAATTGTTCAACAGTGCTCTCGGCTAGAACATATGCCTCATTAAGCGTCTTTAACAACACTTTCTTATGCTCATTCGAGCTTATCAACAAGGACAAAAGTGAGAACTCAGAGGGGGACTTCCTGAGTTGATCAATCACAGCGTAGTCCGAGGTTTTCCTCTTTCGAAAGAATTCCTCTATTTCTTCAGCATTGATTGGCTTTATAAGTGGAAAACGCTTCTGCTTTGTCTTGTTCAATTCTTCCAAGTTGATGTACTTTCCAGATTATCTCATTTCGTTCACCTACCCCATGATTTTTTTCCTTGTAGGTGACCATTGCTTTATTGTAGTTCCAAGGGAAGGTACTAGGGCCTTTCATGGGATTCTATGGTGTGTGGTTGATAACCACGGGCTCAGTCATCCTGGGTGAAATTATCATCCCCCGTGCCACATAAGTCCCCTTTGGTACATACATCTTTGGTACCTTCAGCGTAACCTTGTTTTGCTTAAACCTTTTGTGAGGACTTAATACAAACTGTTCCTTTCTGGGGACCCTGGGAACATAGAGAACGACATCTTTAGGAGGTGCTATCCCTGCCTTGGTTTTCACATCCTTTTCTATGCTTTGGGAGTGGAGTTGATCTTTTTCTCATTCTTGGCTTGCTTTGCTACTGCTTTGGGTTTCTTTTCTATGTTGGCGATAACAATGATAGCCTTCAAAGCTGGATCAAATTCTTTGTCCTTACAGATCATCCCAATGACTGGCCCATTTTTATGAGCTGGCAATGGGTTATTAGTTACATTGGGGACTTCTTCATCCATCAATACTAGCCGCTTTTGATCTATCAGATTTTCGACTGCCCTCTTAATAGTCCAACTATCTTTAGTGTCGTGCCCTTCTGCCCCTGAGTGACAAGCACGTCTGGTACCTGGCCGGTAGGAAAGTGACTGGTTTTTGCATGTTTAGGCGTACGGTCTATAACATTCCCATTTGGACCAACTTTGGGAAGAGACTGGAATATGATTCACCGATGGGTAAAGTTAGTTTTTCTGGGTGGCTCACAGGGATGGGCATTATATGGATAATTATTCTATGGCGGACGTGGATTATACGGGGTTTGGTGAGGAGGGTTGTTTGTTGGAAGTGGAGCTTGGTTATGATTGTAATGTTGTTATGTCTGGGTGTATGGCTGGGCGTTCATTACTGCAAAAGGATGAGGATTCATAGCATATGCCGCATCTTGGTGGGGGTAGAAATGTTGAGGGGTGCTAGAAGGGGAACCAAAGTAACCTCGGGATTGATGAGGATTTCTCAAACTGGAATCCATCATAGCTCCCTATTCTTTCTTTTTCCGGTTTTCTAAGCTCCCCGACCCGCTCTCGATAGCTTTAGAAGTGGCTCATATAGCTAATTGGCTCATGATGCGACCCGTTTTCAAACTATTTTCCACCATTTCTCCAATCTTTATGGCTTCTGCAAACGGCTTGTCCATTGCTGACATCATGTTTTGGAAATAATCAGCCTTTTGGGTTTGTAAGAAGATGTTGGCATCATGCATTGGGGGTCTTACCCTGGCCACTTGTTCATGCCATTTGATAACGTCTTCTCGGAAGCTTTCTGAAGATTTCTTTTTGAGATTGGACAAAGAGTTTCTATCTAGAGTTGTGTCCACATTATACTGGAATTGTCTGACAAAGTCTCGAGTCAAGTCATCCCATATGTGCCAGTGGGAGATGTCTTGGTCCATATACCATTCTAATGCAATTCCGATTAAGCTCTCCTCGAAGTAAGCCATCAAAAGTTCTTCCTTTCCGCCCGCTCCTCTTAACTGATTGCAGTGTCTTTTCAAATGGGCAATCAGGTCTCCATGCCCGTCATACTTTTCGAATTTTGGCATCTTAAAATCGATGGGCAGATGAACATGAGGAAACATGCATAGGTCGGCATAGTAAACCTCTTATTGCCACTCAGGCCTTGCGTAATATTGAGACTTAGTTCGATGATTTTCATTTTTTGAGTTATCTCTTCTTGCTCGGGGTACTTCACATTTCTCTCTTATTCCATGGTAGACTCATACCGAGGGTGTTGAGAGTAGGAGTTTGGGTGACAAGAGTTGTGTCCAGTTGAAATTGTGGCACTTGGAAACTAAAGGTTGACAGCGCAAAACCTAGCCTGGGCACTGTTGGCTATGCCGTAGTAGAGTTCGATGGTGCGGTGAATATTGTAAAAGATACTTCTGAAAACAATGTTTGGGGGAAAACCTTAGAAGGCGTACCGATGAGATGAGTTGACATATTGGGGTATCCAAACGGGGTGAACGGGTTGGTTATAGGGATGTTGGAGGTTCCACTTGTCCTGGGAATCAGTTTAGGAAATCTAGGGATTGCAGTGGGCGGTTCTCTGCTGTTAGACCAAGCATCCCACATTTCCAACATACGGAGATGTTGTATTCTATTTTCTTCAGCAGTTGCTAAGTCTGATGTCGGGATAACCGATGCCGGGCTATCCTCTGAAGGGTTAATGATTGGTAGATGACTCTTTGATGCCATTTCAACACTCCCTTTGGATCTCGTGAAGTAAGGGTGTGAAGTCAGGTTACCACAAAATCAACCACCTAAAAACAGAACCTATTCTCAAACAACATACACAACAAACTGGTTAGTTTGAGACATTTAACACATAGGGGATCGCACGTTGGGTAATGCAATGTATCGAAGCAGTTAAAAGTTTTTCTACATGTTTTTGCAATGGCTGCACGTCTCATCCCATCTTTTCTTCCATATCTAGAATATGTTCTTTCTTTGCGCTATTTTATTTTTTCCTTTTTTTCGAGTTGTCTATATTTATGATCAGATTCAACGGGGATTGCCTACGTATCACGATGCCACATGAATCAGATCAATACGTAGTCCAGGGGACAAATTCGAAATAAAAGAAAGAAATTTTGTTGGGTTTTTAAATTTTCATTAAATAAAAACTTCTAATTTTCCTCTATTACAAAGACTCCGACAAACAGACTTAAGAACTGAAAAAGGAAAACGGACTAAAAGAAGATTAACAAACTCTAAAAACAAACTGAACTACAGAGTCGAGAAGAAAATTAGGAATACATAATTGCCTCCAACACTACTCTAGGGGCCCGCGGGATATCAGTCGATCTCGATGCGGGCCTATATGCAATATCTTCTTGGAGGCTATCCAAGTCGTCTATTATCTAGGGGACAAAAGTCATCACAGCGGCGAAGAACATAGATCTAGTCATATCCTCATACTCATGGCATTTCATGACAATGTAATCAGCAATTCCTTTAATTCTTCCTATGATGATGCCCTTCTCTTGGAGTAAGCGTCCAATTTATTGAGATCTAACCTCCAGAACTTGGATGTCTGTATGGCTTTTCTCCTTCAACTGCTACATGTTCTCTTCTAGTTGAGACATCACTGCGTAACAATGCTCTGTTTCTTCTTTGAAGTTCTTTGTTTTATGATCCATTTCATTCTCAAGAGTAGTTATCCTTTTCTTTAAACTTATGACTTCTATGTCATACTTTCCTTTTAGTTGCTGAACAAACCTCGCCCATTCTTCTGCATTCTTCGCCTAGGCTTTTGCCAATTCGTCTATGGATTTTCCCAAATCGGCCCATAATCACACACTTTTTGCCTAAGACTTTATGAGTTTTTCATCTGTTATTGCTTCTTCCTGGGTTTTCAGCAGCTATCTTCATCCTTTGAATTTGGGCTCGGAGGGCTTCGTTTTCTCGGGCCAACTTTTTCTTCTCGTCTTCATCCGCAGTGTCCTGCAAGCTACAACCAAATTTAATATCTCTTATTTTCCCTTCCAATTTGTTTATCGCAGCCCTATAGCTTTTCTTCTTTGATAACCAATTCCATTGTTCTTGTGCTTCATCAGTGAACTATTGTACATGGGGCCTTTTGGCGGGTTATATTGGCTCTTAATGAACTCAAACCCTTTTACCGTACCAGGCTGTGTAGCTAGGTTCTACTTCATTCCTGGACAAATCCCGTAATCGAGTCTGTGGCTCCAAAAACCTACATTGGTGCCAAATCTAGCAAACCTTTTCTTCTGGGAAATCAGCTTTTGGACATAATTCAATAACTTGTCAGCTCAAATCTTTATCATGAGGGATAGTTTGGTACCTTCCCAGCTAGCATAGAACCATGTGTAGAGCATATAGCTGAATACTCCAAAGACCCATTAATAAAAGAAAACACACTCCAGCCGACATATAAATAACTTCGTTGACCGGGAGCCAACCGAACGTCCACTCAATTTGGCTTGCAGTCAAGAAACCCAAATGTGCAAACCATGCCTCTGTACCTTCTGAAAACTCATGACCGTCTACCCGATTTTCATGTTATTCAATGCAATTAAGATCAGTCAGACAATAGTTCATGTACCCTCGACGAAGGAAAAGATGTTCTACCATCCAAATTTGCAAGAGCAAGTTACAACCCTCAAAGAACTTTCCCCCTGCTCGACAAATAGTTAAAGCTCGATAAATTTGTGCTAGGATCATTGGTATAATAGTGCCATTGGCCTTTTTGATCGTGAATTCATCCACTCCTGCAAGCCCAAACTCTATATGTCCGTCACTCCTTGCGTAGATTAGAGCGCCTAAAAATGCCACTACAAACGCCTATCCTCGGCGTGCTTCCCATTTGTATTTATTTACATGATAACTTAGACCGGTATCCGGAGCCTCAAAATCATGAGGGTCCCCATAATGGCGGTATAAGAAGTAGAATATGCAAAATCCCTCGGCCAAATTTTCATCTTTGACTTCCCGGCTAATACTCAAAAAGTCCAAAATCTTGTGAGGGGTTACAGCTCTTGGTGCTACTGGATATCGGCTCCTAAGATTTGCATTTAGACTGGCATATCCTACTATCTCCTCAAGTGTAGGGGTCAACTCAAACTCAGAGAAGCGGAACACATTGTACGCCGAGTCCCAAAATAGTATCAAAGCTTCAATTATGTCCGCACTTATTAATTTTCAAGATACCGGTGAGCCCGCCTAAAGCCTTTATCACAACACTTCTACTGACCTCCCCCAGGTCATTCCACCACATGTTGATACCCAATTTTTTCATATAATACTTTTTAAGTGCATATATACCCCCAAAACTATGCATTAACATTGGTTGATATTTTTTCTATAAATTTTACATTTTAAATTAATTTATCCTAGTATTTTATTTATATAAGTAATTACAAAATTGTATCACAAATGACTTTATAGCATTTCATGACTTAATATTGCTATTTATAGTCATATTAAGTTCAAATTATTTTACAAACGGCTAGATTTACACTTTTTGGTTACAATTGCGATAACGTTGGAAATATAGCCCATGCATACATTATTACATTATCTTTCCATAAAATGACTCATTGCATTTTTAAAATGTTGAGTAATTATTTTAAAATATTTTTATGCATGAAAATTATTTTTATATTTTGCTAATTATTTTATAAAATATTTTCATAAATTATTTGGGTATTTAATAAATAACCCTTTTATTCCCAAACCTAACCCCTCTCTAACCAGCCCAAACCCTTTAAATTTGGCCCAATCCCCTTAGGCCCAAGTCTGTACGCCCTGGCCCAATACCTCATCTAAATCCTAACCATTGATCATTCAGATCAACTGTACACATTCCCCTTACCTTAATTAAACATAAATGACCCCCCAATTCCTCGCATTCTCTCCCTCACCCGCCATTATCATCTCCCTCTTCTCTCAAACTCTCTCAACCAAACCCTATTTCCAAACACCGTCACCAGCATTAACCTCCACCTTATGAGGCTTCCATGGCTTCTCCGACCAGCCCTGGCCTTCTACACGCCATGGCTCTTTGATTTCTTGGATCCTTGAGAAGATCTAAAAAAACCTAGCTGGTTCTGGTTTGAAACTTTATTTATTAGCCTGTCTCAGACTATTTTTCGATTATGAGTAAGAACTTCTCTTTATTTTGTTATGAATCTATGGGTTCTTGACCTATTCTCTCATCTCTACTACTTTTCTGAAAAATCCTAGTATGTTACTATTGATCATTCTCAGATCTGTATAGATCTGGGGTTATTGAAGCCCTGTTATGTGTTTTCCTTTAAAATTTCTAGGTTAAATAATTATTCCAACTTTTATCGCTCTTCCTAAACTAGGGTTCATCCCAAATTATTTTTCAAAGGTTGTTCTGACTTCTAATTGTTTAATCAATTATTCTTTCACCTTCTTGACTGATTTTTACAGGATAATTCAAACCCTAGTTGATTCTATGTAATATACTGATTTTTCAATCGTTTCTTCGATTTTTGGTACTTTTTGTGTTACGTTTCTCTATTTCTTGCACTCAAATATTTTTTTCGTTGTCGAATCCATTATTCTATGGTTTTTGCCTTAAAAAATCTCTATTAGGGCTAGAATATGTGTTTCCGGCTAAGTTCTATCTTTCTGTGATGTTTTACTCAGTCCATCTTTCTACTTATGGAAGTTGATATCTCTTTCCAGAAATCAGTATTATTTTTGAAAGTTTGGTTGATTGATTTGCTCTAGTAGAGATTCGTGTGCATAATTCTTGTTGTTTCCATGTTTATGACCTTAATTGGTCATCCCTGCCTTATTTGATTGTCTGTATAATTGCAGATTCTTACTGATTCCTTTACATGGTATAATTGGGATTCTTTCTTTAATTAGTCCTATGTTATTACCATTTGATCAATTTCCCTTGATTAAAGGAGTCTATTCTGAACTCCTTTATGTGATTAGATTATGCGACTTCCTTAATTGACCGAATTGGTATTCCTTTACCTTGTTTGTTCAACTCCTATATTGCTATATAAACACTCTTATTTTACCTCTCAACACACGAACTAAGTTCAAAATACACACACGCACACTCAAACTCTCTCTTCTCTCTCTGTTACTTGTGCTAACAATAGGTCTAGTCACTGAAAGCCAAGGCTAGACATTGGGATTACACTTACTTTACATTATGCACTTTTCTTCTCTAACTAGTATGTCTCCAGTTCAATTCTAAAACTCAAACTCTATGTGTTCCATGTTTTGCACTAGATCGATTTGCTTTATATTTACTTTATCTTCTTGTTTACTGATTTACTCAGCATGTCTAAATTCTGTCCCCCTTTGTTCAAATGTGCAATTAATATGTCTGGGTCTCACTTGTATGTTGGATACTTGGCCAACATGTTTATTTACTCTCTGTTGACTCTCTTTAATTGGTGTGATCGTGTCGATAACTTAGTTGTCTAATGTACTTGGTTGATCCTAATAAGTATGCACTTTGTCTTCATCATGACTATTTCACTATATTTTATGCCTATGTCTTAATTGCTTTTTATCATGACTAACTTGCTAAGTCTCAAAACTAGTAGATTCCTGTTTGTTCTGTATAGTTGTTGCTCCATATGCTCCCCTAGACTCTGTTTATGTGTTTGAACTCTCTATGTTCCCAACCCCCTTAACCCCTATTTGTAAAGCTGATTGCTGAGTGATTGTGAGTCTGAGCACTCTAAGTTTGTGTGACTATATGTCTGTTCTTTTCAAAATTGATTTCAAGACTATTTTCACCCGTAGCATCTTCCTGAAAACTGTTTCTATTCCTAAAAATCTTTTTCACTTCTAAAATTGTCTCTACATTGTGTTACTAAGCCTTTCAAATTTATGTCAAGCACTCTCTCTTTACTCTTAGAAATTAGGTTCTACCCCTCTGGTATATGTATTGCTTAGGGATCCTTGAGATTCCTCTGAACTCTGGCACACTAGGACTAGCCCTTCCATAATGCACATAACCAATCCTCTATTTGAGAAAAAGGTCTTTGTGTGAGCACTGCTCGGGATCCTTGGAACTTTGACATGCCAGGACACACTATTAGCTATGAGATTCTTGGCATCTAAGACTGTATTTTGAAGGCCTAGCATCCCCAGGTTTACCTTGGGCCTAATTCAGGCTCCTTATAGTATAGTTTACATTTATTTATCTAATTCATTCGATCCCAATCTGTAATAATATTCTTTGTAAACATATATTAGGGTAATTAGTAAAAGGGGAGGGTTCCTATACGATTTTGTGGGGAAATTAGGTAGAAATCATGCTTTAGGCTTATATATATGTTGATTTGCAGTAGAAATCATGATTTAGGTTTATATTATGTCGATTTTCAATGGAAATCATGATTTAGGTTTATATTATGTAATAGATATCACGCCTCTAGGTTTCTTATGCCTATTTGTATTAAAAATATGCCATAAATCATTGCATTAGATGTCATGCCTTAGGATAATCATGTTTACTGATTTTTCCTATTAGAAAACATGTTATAGGCTCATCATTCTATTATCACGAAAACTATGTTTCTGCATAATTCATAATCTCCCAGAAATCTATTGTTAAAGTTACCGATGTGATCATGCTTAATAAAATGACCATCTCTCTCTGTGCATTAGAAATCCTGCCTTAGGACTCTATTTGCATTTTCTTTAAATCGTATCTATGTCACTTAAATGAATAATTATCTATAAAGAGGTTTAAAGATAGCACCAACACATAGATATCATGTACTAGTATAAATATGCATGAATCAGCTTTTTGTAACATTCAACACCGAGACCAACATGTCTATAGGATTTAATAAACTCAAGCTATTTGACTAATTCCCAGAATTTTGTTTTAGACAACATGTTTATAGGGGTATAACAGATTCACACCTAGGCAAGCCTTAGGTAATTAAGGGTTTCATAAATGGTGCGTAATGGTATTGTGTTTGTAAAATTGTCCAGGTTTAACATATTCTAAAATCAGTAGGCAAACTGATCAGGTTATATCACTTTGCTTTAAAACAATGTTGCATTTGTGATGCTCACCTAGATATCATATTCTAGGACCATCTGAAATTCTTTAAAATCTATTATTTGAGACGTGCTACTTATTTGTTTATGTGTGGAGGTAAACATGAGCGACTTAATTGCTTCCTTATTTGACAGTCCTATATGTTTTTTGTTGTCGCTTAGATTTTACCTTTTAAACACCTTAGGAGGGTCTAGTATTGCCTAAATTTAGAGGTCCTAAACACCTCCAGGACCACAACAATGGGACGAGTAAATCACACTTAGAGTTTGTTAATTAAACTCGCTTATATAAGGGGAGGGTAATGGGTACTAAAAAGGATATGATGACCTGTGCACTAATGGCACATGTAACCCCTCTATTTGAGGAAGTCTTACCGGGCATTGTACAAATGTAATCCTATAGGCTAACCAACTTAGGACTTCCTTTCCTTTATTCACATATGTGTGCTTAGACTGCCTAAACTTCCTTTATTTGCATATGTGTGCTTAGACTGCCTAACTTCTTTTATTTACATATGTGTGTTCAGACTACCTAAATTTCCTTTATTTGCAAATGTGTGTTTAGACTGGTTACCTGTTAAATGAGTAAATTCACATAACTGAGTTCGGCAGGGGCCCACCGTTGCGGACCGTGGGGGTGCCTAACACCTTCTCCTTAAGGTTATTCCGAGCCCTTACCCTAATCTCTGGTAATGGAACTAGTTATATGAGTTAATTGTTCTAGGTTCCCTAACGCAACTTAATATGTTAGGTGGCGACTCTTTAAGTACCCAATTCCCAAAATGAAGCGAGTTATTCCCAATGAATGTCGAAACTCAGACTTTTGCGGGGAAAAAAGGGGCGCGACAGCATGACGACTCTACTGGGGATACTTTAGGCTCTTACCATAACGAACTTATTTTTGTGAATTAGTCTCAAGCATGATTTATTTTGTTGATACAACCTTTCCCCTCCCCCTTGTTTGGATTTAATTGCTTATTTTCAAGCATTTATGATTATTTCTTTTATTTCTCAAAACTGACTTATCTCTTTGTTTTCTTTTTCGTAACTGTCTTTCAATTATTTAAATTACCGCATTTTATCATTTTTAATATGCAAATATTTGACAACATGCTATTTATTGTTGCATAAATCATGCTCAATATCATATTTCACTCGTGCGTAATTAATCCTATAGCAACGCTTGATAAGAGTTTGCCCTCTTCCTACATATCACCCTTTTGAATTCGAAAAGGCGTATTTGCAGTAAAACTAGTCGCTCAACGATGCGTTTGACGGTTCCGTGCCTTTCCCCCTCAAGTTATCAGCTTGAGGGTCCCAGTCTAGACCTCTATAGAAACCTTACTCTAATAAATTGTGCATGCATCATGGTCAAAGCTAGATGGGTTAATATGTTGTCCACATAATAACCCTTTAAGATAAGCCCCACCCAAAAGTCCACTGGGGTTTCCATAATTCCAACGGATGCAACCATGTTTTGTGCATTAATTTGGAGAACTAAATGCTAATATGCTAATCATGAATGTATAAATAGTCGAATCAGGTGGGGGAAAAGGGCCTAACCTTTTTGTTTTGCAGAAAATAAGATGCTGAAGGAAGCGAGGGAGGACATCTGGCTTGAGCCTATCTGCTGCTGGGTCTGCGAGAGCTGGGCAACTTGGTTGATAGAGTTAGCAAGATCGAGTCTGGGGAAGGTCCTTCTGTGACCAAGTAGGCTAGATTTATTTGCATTCCTAAATGTAATAAGGCCATGTGTCAATAATGACTTACCTTTATTATCTTAGTGTCGTTTTGGGATTCTCTATTTTTATATTAATGAAATGAGGAAATTATTGGCACTAAATTTCTCCAAATCTATTTGTCGCTAGGCTTACCTCGGGCACAACGGGGCTCCAATAGATGCAAATTTATATTCCTGTAATATGTGTTTAAGTACCGCAAACTTTTTGAAATCATTACTGACTTGGCTACCTTTTGTTTTTCTATCTTTCTTTTGATTATTCTCATTCCCCAAAGGTTGGTTCGTGTATACTAGCATCACCAGCTTATCATACAAGATCCATAGGCCCTCCACCTTCTCCTCCTCCTAGTCCACCAAAAGGCGAGGGAAAAATAAAAATGGAAGATTTGAACGGCGCCAGAAAGGAAAACAACACACGGGTTGAACATGCAGAAACTTCGGATGGTTGAGGTACTCATGCCCCAAATGAAGTAGTTTCACGGCTCGAACAGAAAATACTGGAACTCCAGGGTGAGCTTGAGCATGTCCAAAATGTGGCAAACCTATCATTCTCACTTAGCATCCCAGACATCAGTCATCCAAATACCCAAAACCCTGCACCACCTCAAAGCACACCCACCAAGCGCTCAAAAAATCCACCCGTACCTTACCATTATACAACTCCCCCACAAAATCAAACTATCCCACCGCAATACCAGCTAAACACCTACCACACTCCACAAAATACTCCACCAGTCATTCCTAAAACCTAGAATTTCACAAATGATCACCACTATACTCAAATTCCAGGTCACCAAAACAACCATATATATGTGGAGACCATACCTCATTTCACTCAACCGATCTCCAATGCAACAAAATCTGTTGAGAAGGACATGCTCATTAAGAACCTAGCCGAGGAGCTAAAGAAGTTCGCCAGCCGAGTTCAAGGCATAGAAAGAGGCAAGGGGATAGAAGGTCTGAACTATGAAGACCTATGCGTACAGCCAGATGTAGAATTTCTAGAGGGTTAAAAACCTCGCAAGTTTGAGATTTTTTACGGTACAGGTGATCCCAGGGTTCATTTAAGGACCTATTATGATAAGCTTGTCAGGGTCAGAAAAGATGAAAAGATCCGGATGAAGCTTTTTATGAGGAGTCTTACATGAGATACCTTGTCTTGGTACGTCAGCCAGGATCCTAATAAATGGCCCAACAAAATGAGTATGGCACCTGATCTCATGGACCGGTTCAGGTTCAACACAAAGAATGCACCAGATGTCTTCTATATTCAAAACCTCAAGAAGAAGCCCATGGAAACTGTCTGCGAGTATGCTACTCGTTGGAGGTCAAAAGCCGCAAAAGTTAGGCTAGCATTGGATGAGGAACAGATGAAAAAGTTCCGCATCAGAGCACAGGATCCATAATATTATGAAAGATTGATGGTTATTGAAAACCACAAGTTCTCTGATGTTATCAAACTTGGTGAAAGGATCGAAGAAGGCATAAAAAATGGGATAGTAACAAACTTTAAGGCAATGCAGGCCACTAATAAAACATTGCAATCAGGGGGTATATCTAAGAAGAAGGAAGAGTGAGCAGTGATGGTCGCACAATGACCCAAAACTCCATTCCTATACTGAACCTCTCCACTTTTATATCAAGCACCTCTACCCATATATCAAAAACCTCTACCCACCTATCAACCGTCATCTCCACCTACATATCAACCCTCGTCCCCCAGATATTCCCAACAAGACGCAGCCTATCACACTTATAATTCCCAACCATCTCATTTTCAGTCACCTCCAACTCGTCAAAATTACCCAAGACCGCGACCTAATTTTGACAGCATACCACCCAAATAATACATTGTCATTGTGAACCCATCGACTAGCTATATGAAAGGTTGAAGGCTGCTGGTTACGTCTCTCATATCCCCTCTGTGGACATAAAGAACTTATTCCAATGGATTAACCCGAATAAGATTTATGCATACCATTCAGGTATGAAAGGGCAAACCATTAACGAATGATGCATGTTGAAGGATAAAATCCAGACTTTGATTGACAACAAGATCATCCAGTCAAAGGAGACCATACCTAATATTTGCAATAACCCCCTCCCAGATCACAGGGGTGAAGGTGTCAATGTGATAGAGATGGATGAAGAATGGGATCTGGAGGAATCAATCAGACTTATCAAAGAGGGTGACGATCCCAAGAAACATGCAGTCACTCTTAACCCTATTATAGTGCAGGTACAGCCGCCAGTAGAGGTTGAGGTAACTGCATCAATCCCATTTAAAGTTAAGGTAGAACCCCCTGCAGTCGCACCTATTCCATTTGAGGTGAAAGTAGCCACAACATTTACAGTGACAGTGTCAACTACACCGCCTTATAGCAGCGAGGCTATACCATGGAATTATATGGCCGAAGCTATAAGAAAAGGAAAAACCAAGATGGGGGAATCTAGTACTGCAAAAGGGATGACTAGTACTGGAAGGGTCTATACACCCGAGCATTTGGGAGAGTCCAGTAAACAGGCCCCTAACACACCTCCCGTTATTGAAACAGGTCCAGATAACCTCTGGAGGAGAGTACAAGCAAGGGAGTATTCAGTCATCGATCATCTGGACAAGACTTTCGCTTAAATATCTATCATGTCGCTGTTACAAAATTCTAAAGCACACAAGAACTATCTGATAAAAGTATTGAACGAAGCATATGTGCCCAACAACATCACAGGAGGAGAGATGGCTAACATGGTGGGATAGGTATTGGAAAGTCACAAAATCACTTTCCACGAGGATGAGTTGTCGCCTGAGGGTCTGAATCATAATAGGGCACTGCATATCATAGTGCAATGCGAAGACTACTTCATTACCATGGTCATGATTGATGGAGGATCCAGTCTCAATATTTGCCCATTGACAACACTGAAGAGGCTGGACAAAGGCCTATACGATATACAAGAAGGGACCATGAATGTGAAGGCATTTGATAGGTATCAGAGAGCTACCATGGGGGAATTTAATCTCTGTGTACAAATGGTGCTGTCGACGCCCCCTTTTTCTCGCGAAATCGGGTTTACGACATTTGAGAGGGCAACTCGTTCCCCTTTGGGATTTGTTTTTTTTGGAATTGAATAGTCGCCACCTAATGATTAAGTTCATTAGGACACTAAAAGGCTTTTTTTGAGTTGGAAAACCAGAGTTTGGGTAAGGGCTAGAAATTATCTCGAGGGGAAGGTGTTAGGCACCCCTCAAGATCCACTAGTGTGGTTCCCGGCCATGTTATATTGCGACTTCACATAATCAAGTAAACAATCAAAGATTCAAATATACAACATTGCAAATAAGCTAAAAAAAACTTTGAAGGTAAGTAGGGAAGGCATATATTTATGAAAAGATTTGAATAGTTTTATAAGAAGAGATGAAAACAAACAAAGGGAGAGGGGTCCTAGGTTTATGATTAATATGGATCACGTCAATGCAATATTCATTAATGGCTCTTTAGAAAAGGGGGTACATGAGATATTAACGCATCGGTCATCATCTCAATATTCTACCTTTCCCACCCCGTAAAGGTTATTAAAACGCCTGAGTTGGTCACGAATACTTACTGCGTGCTATTACCCATCCCGTCCTATAAGTCCTGGAGGGTCTTTAGGACCACTATTCCTATGTGGTAGGGACTAGGCTGAAAACTTAAGTTTAAAGGCAAATATGCTAAGAGACATACATAACAAATAGGATTGCACATAAGGGAACATACAAAGTCAAATAAAGGCTCACAGATCCCTCCACAAGTGAATACATAATTAGCAAGTCTCAAACATATTCAAGGTCTCAAAGATAGGAGTTTTACAAAAGGAATAGGTAACAGCTGTTGAGTTAGTGAGAAGAACCGTTAAAGTAGGGTTTAAAAAATGAAGTAGTAACAGTAGTTTAATGAGGTGCAGTAAAATAGCACGGTTCTGGGCAGAGGATGGTAACCCAGTAATTTGAGAACATAAAAATCAGAAACTCAGTGAGAGTAAATAGGTGCACCATTTCAAAATCGTTTCCAGATAGAGCAAGATTTTCAATAAAAACTGAGTGAACTTCAGAGAGTCAAAGTAAGAATGGGAGCGGCAGAGTTCAAAATTGAAAGAGGCTGGTTAGTCTTAACTGGTAACAACATGATCAACCGATTCTTATTAGGCCTAAAGTTTGCCTAGATGTCGTATACATTGTCTGATTATCTTAAGGAGTGGACATGCATATTTTGTTCTAGTTTTAAAAGGACGTAGTTAACCAGACTTGTATTATTATATTAAGCATGCCAATGAGGCATTTAACAATTGCAACTCAAAAAAAATAAAACCCTAAGTGATAGGATGTCTAATGCACATAGAAGTTCCTAAAACATAGTATCTACATGCTAATGAGAATGTAGCAGTAGCCTTATAACAGTTATTTGCTAGTTATTAACTGATCATGATTACGAAATGAATATAATAACAGGCTGAAAGTAAGGGCATAAAACAAGATCTCTAGTGTATGAGATCATGTCCTACACATGATATCTATTGCGCAAATAGGTAAATAAAGTCCTATAAGCATGTTTTCTACCCATTACTTAAACTAAGCATGCATAATCCCCCGTATTCACTATCTAAACCCCAATCATCCGTTTATAAATTATTACAAACCAATGATAGCTGAATTGTAGTAAGAAAGAATAAAATAAGAAGTTATTATATAGGGAGCCTTCAATCAGTCCTAATCTTCCAACCTCACTCCTTTCGAGTTTCACAGCCTTTGCCATGGTCTGGATGCGGGAAAGCTCCCTAAGGCCCCATTGTGTCCTTGGCCAATACCAGCACCCAAACACTTACCAAAATGTTGAACAAGTGCAGTGTGGAATTACCAGCCTTGTGCATCAAAGTTTAGTGAGTAATCAGAGGTACCCAAAGCAATGCTTACACGAAGGAGGTAGAACCTAATATCTAAGAGTAGTGAGAGTGCTTGATATAGTTTTAAAGGAATTGAGTTGAGAAAAACAGTTTGAAAATGATCCATCTAGAATTAGTTTTCGAAGAGTGTAATGATCCATCTAGAAAGAAAACAATAGAAGAGTGTAATAGTTTTGCAAGGAGGCGAGTAGGATAATCTCAGAACTAGAATATCACACATGGTTCAGGGAAGCAAACAAAAATAGGGGAAAGGGGAAATGGGGACAAGTAGTTCACATGTAAGAGCATATTTGCACACACGCAGACATCAAAGAAGGCATTTCAGGACTAAAACAGTCACAACACATTTCATCACAAAATTTTCATGCCAGGAGCTTAACAACATTATATTGAGGGATACTAAACAGGTTCATACATCATGTTCAGGGAAGGGGTTAATTATGGAATTTTGTACTGCTAAAAATAGACAATAACTTGATTTTAATTTTTTTAGAAAATTAGGAAAAATACCAAAACTATTGTGCATGCTTAGGTATGTATACACATGCTATTTTGAAAGTATCTTGCATATAAAAAATACGATAGGGAAAAATTGGGTATCAACAACTGCCCTTCTTTACCTGGGAAGGATGAAGGAGTTGTCGGGTGAAGATATGATGGCCAATTTTGATCGGAATGAAGGACTTGCAAAGGATTTTGACTGAGCTCTGGTTCCTAAGCTGCCTACATATCCCTGATCTTACAGGAACAGACCATAAGTAGTTTAGGATCCGTCGGCGGAACATGCTGATAGAGATTTCGAAAGACGGACGCGATATTCAGGATGGGAAGGATAGTCAGGGACTGATAGGCTGCGGGAAATGGAGCGGGACCGCTCCTGCTGTGATGGCCATTATTAGCCGACGTAGCTACAAAAAAACAATACAAACATATATTGTGCATAAATTTAAACGTGATGCAAGCTCCCATTAGACCATGAATGCTGTCTTTGGACAGGTAGGATGACGTCCTTGGACCATGACTTCCTCGGCCATGAGGCGTATAATAAAGGATTCGTAGGCTATGAAATTATGTTCTCAGGCCTATGGGAATGATTCCTCCGACATATGATGCCTTTGAATAATGATATGCAAAAGATAAAAGTAGGGTCCTCAAGCCATGGCATGGCGTTCTCGGACTATGAAAATGGTGCCTCTGAACAATGATGCCTTTGGATAACTTGGCAATCTTTTAGCCCATGAAATGCATAAGGTGGCGATCTTTCAGCCGATGTAAGACTTAAAAAAATAATGGCGATATTTCAGTCGATGCGAGATTTAAATGAAGTGTCAATATTTCAGCCGATGCAACAATTTAAATAAAGTTGCAGTGTAAACATAGATGGTGATTTTTCAGCCGATTGTAGGACTTAAATAAAGGGTGGCGGTATTTCAGCCATGCAAGAGAGATAATATTTCAGCCATACAGGATTTAAATAAAGTGGCGATATTTAATTCAATGCAAATATTTAAATAAAGTTGGCGATATTTCAGCCGATGTAAAGTGTAAACATAAATGGTGATTTTTCAGCCGATTGAAGGACTTAAATAAAGGGTGGCGGTATTTAAGCCATGCAAGAGAGATAAAGTGGCGATATTTCAGCCATGCAGGATTCAAATAAAGTTGGCGATCTTTCAGCCATGCAGATGGAGATAGTGCTTAATCTCGGAAGGTAGAAAGGCAGCCTTATGCAACGCAAGAAAAATACAGATGGAGACAATACTTAGTCTCGGAAGGCATAAAGGTAGCCTTATGCAATGCAAGAAAAAAATGTAAAAGGCAGGTAATGGTAAAATCTCTTAGCTGATAGTTTCATAGCTGAAAGTCGATTGCTATATTGTGGCTACTGGGGATGTCGTGTAAACAGATGATAACTCTGAGAAAAGTTATGAGTGTGTAATCGTATCTAATGTTTTTGTGTCTTAGGTGCCTGCATCCAAAGAAAATTGTAAGTTTTGTAAAGTGGGGAAGGTTAGTCCATCTTTTCGTGGACTTCGCTTGTCCTGCTCGGCGTTGTTTTCATTGGGGGTAGCGTCGTTTAAATAAAGCAATGATAGTAGTTATGGATGATTTAGTAAAAATATGTTGTAAATACATAATTGAAAATAGTTTTCTTTTAGATGAACCGACGACTGCGATGCGGCTCAAGACATTGCAACCTCTTTTGCTCTGGAATTTTGAGGGTCCTCCTAAAAATTCTGCTACAGTTTACTGGGCTGGTGCTTCTGATGGCTGCGTGCGATGAATGGATGAAAATGAACTTCAGAATTATGAGGGTCCTTCTCAAAATTCTGCCCCAGTTTCCAATATCGGGGTGAAATGAAATTTTTATTGAATTGTGACCGAACCCATAGGGCTGCCTACGTATCCCCTCTTAAACGGGAATCAGGTCAGGCGTAGTTCAAATTTTTTCTTTGGCGATGGCAATTCTTGAATGGCATTAACCTTTGACGGATCTGGTTCTATTCCTCACCGACTTACGATGAACCCAAGCTGTTTTCCGGCAGGAACCCCGAATGCACATTTGGCGGGGTTCAGTTTCAGATTTTACCTTCTCAATTTGTTGAATAACTTCCTCAGATCTTCCATGTGGTCAGTGGCTTTCTTGGACTTGATGATGGAATCGTCTACATAAACCTCGATCTCTTTGTGTATCATGTCATGGAAAATAGTAGTCATGGCACTCATGTAGGTGGCCCAAGCATTCTTTAATCCAAACGGCATCATCTTATAATAATACATCCCCCACAACATAATGAAAGCTATTTTCTCCGCGTCTTTCTCGTCCATCCATATCTGATGATACCCAGCAAAATGAATCGACAAATGACTGTAGCTCGTGCTTGGCACAGTTGTCAACCAGAATATGTATGTTTGGCAAGGGGAAGTCGTCTTTCGGACTGGCCCGGTTGAGATCCCGGTAGTCGACACACACTCCAACATTCCCGTCCTTCTTCGACACTGGCACAATATTAGCTAACCATGTTGGATACTCCACTACCCTGAGGACCTTGGATTTTACTTGCTTGGTGACTTCTTCCTTGATTTTCAAACTCATGTCAGAGTTGAACTTCCTGAGCTTCTGTTTTATCGGCGGACATGTTGGATCTGTTGGCAGTTTGTGAGCTATAATAGATGTACTGAGACCAGTCATATCATCATATGACAATGCGAATATGTCCTCATATTCCTTTAGAAATTCCATGTACTCTTCCTTTTCCGATGGTGACAGGTGAACACTGATGCGCGTTTCCTTGACATTCTCTGTATCCCCCAAGTTGATAACCACAATTTTGTCCAAGTTAGACTTAGGCCTATTCTCAAAGTCCACAACCTCTTTAACGACCTTTTCTGGTATATCATCCTCTTCTGATTCTATATCCATTTGTTGTGCTGTCTCATTGCAAGTCACATTCATTGGTTCATTAAGATAAGTAATAGTAATACTGTATAAATAAAGTAAATGATAGAGAAAATAATAAGAGCGAGATTTGTAAGAAACTGAAATGCTTTGATAAATTCCATAATTGTTTTGAACATTGGAGCTCTTTTCAAAATTTAAAGAAAATACGAAAAGAAAATAAACTAGCAAAAAAGTAAAAGGTAATGTATGTATGGTGCTTTGTTCAGTCTTGCTACCCCAAAGCTTTTCGGGCCTTGGTGGCTCTGATGGACCAATTATTGAGGCGCGTTCCTCGGTTCACAACTTGTATGGAAGGGCCTTCCTCCTCGAAAATTACATAGCAGTCCATATTGTCGTCTTCCAAGAACAAATTCTTCATTACCGCCAATGTTTCCTCTTCTTCTTACTCATATATGACGTCTGCCGGCTGGAAAGTCTGCTCCAAATAGGGTATCGAGTGCTCCAACGGATAGTAAGGGCCGAGCCATGGTGGCGACCAGTCCTTGAATTCTTCCCAAGTATATCCATACCCCAACCCAAAGGTGGTACCATATTTCTTCAGCTTGATAGGTTTAGTGATTCCTTGGAGGTTCTTGCCGAGCCCCTTGCCAGGTTCATATCCGCACCAATTCAGTATACTTTCGATTTTGTTATCCCACCACTTATCCTTGTCTATGGCGTTGACTCGCTCAATGTGATGGTAGGTTACTCCGCCTATCTTCCTTCTTCCTCTGATCGTTGGGATGGTCTGGCGATTGTATATGGGATTACTACCGTCGCCATAAATAATCACCTCTTAATTATTCCACTCGAACTTCACTACCTGGTGTAGGGTTGATGCTACAGCTCTAGCAGCGTGAATCCAAGGGCGTCCCAATAGCAAGTTATAAGATGCTGGGATGTCTATTACTTGAAAATCAACGTCGAACCAAGTCGGTCCCATTTGTAGACACAAACTGATTTCCCCAATAGTGGACCTTTGGGAGCCATCAAAAGCTTTCACGTTGATGGCCCCATCCTTGATCTCATGTGGGCTCTTTCCCAATGTTCTGAGAGTCACCAATGGACAAATGTTGAGGCTGGACCCCCTGTCAATCAGAATCCTAGTGATGAAATAGTCTTCACACTGCACAGTGAAGTGCAATGCTTTATTATGGCTTAGCCCTTCCGGTGGTAGGTCATCTTCGTGGAAAGTGATTTTGTGGCTCTCCAATACTTTCCCTACCATGTTTGCCATTTCTCCTCCAGTTATGTTGTTGGGCACATATGCTTCGCTCAGCACTTTTAATAAGGCATTTTTATGTGTGTCAAAGCTTTGTAGCAGGGCCAAGATGGAGATCTGGGCTGGCTTCTTGTTCAACTGGTCAATGACCGAGTACTCCTTTGCTTGTATCTTTCTCTAGAGGTCATCAGACCCAATTTCAGTGATGGTCGGTCGTCCAGAGGCCTGCTTACTGGACGCAGCTAGATGTTCTAGAGTATAAACCCTGCCGGTTCTGGTCATACCTTGTGCTGCAATTGCTTCTCCAGATTTAGTTTTCCCCTTCCTTCTCGCCTCGGTGGTGTAATCCCAATGAATGGCTTTCATATGGAATGATTCTATGGCTGACATTGCTACAGGAATGGGTACCCTTGTTTTGGGAGGTAACACAGAAACTTCAAATGGTACAGGTGCCTTTGGAGACCCAAACATAAACCTAAATTGGTTATGGCATCTTTGTAGAAGATGGTGTTTCAAACTCGAGTGGTACTGACATGTTTACTTCAGCATCCCTAGAGGGCTAGATTTGGACTACAATCGGATTAAGTGTGACTGTTGGTTTCTTCGGCTCGTCACCTTCGACAATCAATCCAATCGACCCTTTGGGGTCCCAATCATTTTTTATCTCGATCATGTGAATGCCTCCACCCTTGTGGTCAGGCAGAGGGGTTTTGAAAACATTAGGAGTAGGCTCCTTTTCCACGATAATCTTGTTGTCAATTAAAGCTTGGATCTTATCCTTCAGAGAGCGGCATTCGTCAATGGTATGCCCCTTCATGTCGGAATGGTATGCACAGGTTTTGTTCTGGTTGACCCATTGGGAAGGATTTTCTGGAGTTATGGCAGGGATAGGGGTGATGTAATCAGCAGCTTTGAGCCTCTCATACTGCTGGTCAATTGGTTTGGCGATGGCGGTGTATTGTTTGGGAGGTCTATAGTCGAAGTTAGGTCGCGGTCTAGGGAAGTTTTGGTGGGTGGGAGGTGATTGATTGTGACAGGGCTGAGCATTACAGGCTTTGGCAGGCGGGTGCGGGCTGGGAATATCTTGGTGAGGTAGGTTGATATGTAGGGGATGGAGATGATTGGTAAATAGGTGGTGGGACTTGGTAAGAGGGCGGGGGTGCTTGGTAATTAGGGGTAGGTTGATATGTGAGAGGAGATACCGGGTAGGTTTGGTATTTTATTGGGGATTTTGTTCTCTGTGCAACCATCACGGCACTCACATCCTTTTTCTTGGACGTGCCACCAGACTGTAGAGCCTTATTGGCAGCCTGCAATGCCTCAAAATTAGTGACCATACCATTTTTAATGCCTTCCTTGATCCTTTCCCCTAGCTTGATGATGTCAGAGAATTTCTGGCCTTCAATCAGCATCAACCTCTCATAATATTGTGGGTCATGAGCTCGGACAAAAGACCTGTTCATTTGTTCTTCTTCTAAGGCCGGCCTGACCTTAGCCGCTTCTGATCTCCAATGAGTATCATACTCGCGGAATGTCTCTGTAGGTTTGTTCTTCAAATTCTGGATGTAGAATACATCTGACGCATTTTCTATATAGAATCTGAACCTGTCCATGAAATCGGATGCCAAACCAACCCAGCTTGTCAACTTCTTGGGGTCTTGGCAAATGTACCAAGATAGAGCATCCCCTTTCAAACTTCTCATAAAGAGCTTCATGCGAATCTTTTCATCTCTTCCGACTCCGACCAACTTATCGCAGTATGTCCTCAAATGGACTCTGGGATCTCCTGTGCCATCAAACATCTCAAGCTTAGGAGGTTTGTAGCTCTCGGGAAGTTCGACATCTGGATGAAGGCAAAGGTCTTCGTAATTCAGCCCCTCGATACCTTTGTTTCCTTCAATACCCTGGACTCGGCTAGTCAGTTTCTTGAGTTCTGCGGCCAGGTTCCTGATGAGAGAGTCTTTTTCAATAGACTCTGGTATGCTTGAAATAAGTTGAGTATATTATGGTATGGTTTCCACATAGATAGGTGTGTGGTAGGATTGATCATTTGTAGAGTTTAGTGGTTCGGGAGTGAGTAGTGGGGTGTTGTTCGAAGTGTGGCATGTATTGCAATAGTAATGGGGAGCGGCTTGGTTTTGTGGTTTTTGCATGTTTTGTGGAGGTGTAGGACTTGGAGCATTAACATCTGTGGTAGTGAGGGAAAATGATAAGTTTGCCAGGTTCCGAACTTGGTCCAGTTCTTCCTGAAATTTCAACAACTTCTACTCAAGTTGGGCGGCACTTTCCTTGGAAACCTGAATATCCTGAGTAACCTCTACCCGTTCACCCGAGTTCTCCTTTATGATGTTGCTCAAGTCTTCCATTTTTGCTTTGTTCTTGTTTCTGATAGGACTCGGAGGAGGAGGGGGGAGGGCCCTTGGATCTTGTAGAGTAGGATGATGATGCCAGAATGCATGAACTAATCTTTTGGGGAGGGGAATAAAACAAAAAGGTAAAAAGTTAGTGAAGGTTATGAGAAGAAACGTTGCAATATTTAAACACATAGTGTAAGAATATAAATCGTGTCCTAATTTGGGTGCCTCGTTGTGCCCGAGGTAGGCCTAGCGACAAGTTGATTTGGAGAACTTATAATGCTAAATGCCTCATTTTATTGATAAAAAATAAGACGAATCCCAAAACGACACTAAAATTGCAAAAAGTAAAATGCCACTAATGGACATTAGCCTTATTACATTTTAAAGCAAAAGAAAAGACTCCTAACTACTTGATCCCAGAAGGACCTTCTTCAGGTTGAATGTTCTCATTGATCAGATCCTCCAGCTCGCATAGATTTTCCAGTAGAAATGCTTTTGCAAGGTTCTCTCCTTTGTTTCCCTTGGCATTCTGGCAGTCAGTGACTCTCATTCTCACTTTTTCTTCCAATTCCAGCAGACTGTATTCCAGATACTCCAACTTTTCGCTAGCCTTGGTGACCCTCCCTTTCCATTCATTGATTTGGTCATTTGATGGGAGACTCCTCCACCAGGTCAGCAAGAGTGAGGGTATACTGACCATACCGAAGTCGGGAACCTTGTTCTCCATTTTCTGCTAAACAAAAGGGTTAAGACCATACCCCCCACCGGACTCGACTATTAAATATCAATAATTGGCATTAAAGCATTTAGTTCTCCAAATAAATGCACAGAATGCGGTGGCATCCATTTGGGCTCCAAGGAAACCCAGTGGACTTTGGACAAGGCTATCTTAAAGAGATATTACGTGGACAACATAACTGACCCGGCTGGGTTTGACAGTGATGCATGTACAGTTAAATAGGATAAGGTTTCTATGAGGTATTACACCGGTACCCTTGAGTGGATAACTCAAGAGGTAAAGGCACGGAACCATCAACTGCACAGTTGATCGACTGGTTTTACCACAAATATGCATTTGCCAAATTTAGGGGGTGATAATATCGAAAGGGCGCAACAACTCATTATAAGTATTGCTATGGTATTTATTTGGCACGAGTGGAATATGATGTTGAAGATGCAATTACAAGAATGAAGTAAGTTGTCACATATTTGCACATAAATAAATAACGATTACAATAATTGCTCGGAATTATAACAACATTAAAGGAAAGCGGTAAAAGCATAAAGAAAAGAAAACAACGAGCCAAGTCAGTTTTGTAGTAGAAAAGATATAAAGACATTAAATAAAGGCAATAAAAAGCAATAAAGTTACAAGCAACATGAAATGGTAGAAGCCTAAAAGAAATCCCTAGCAGAGTCACCTTGCTGTCGACGCCCCCTTTTTCTCGTGAAATCAGATTTATGACATTTGGGAGGACAACTTGTTCCCTTTTGGGATTTGTTTTTTTTTTTTTTGGAGTTAAAGAGTCACCACCTAATGATTAAGTGCATTAGGACACTAAAAGTTTTTTTTGAGTTGGAAAACCAGAGTTTGGGTAAGGGCTAGAAATCATCTCGAGGGGAAGGTGTTAGGCACCCCTCAAGATCCACTAGTGTGGTTCCCGGCCATGTTATATTGTGACTTCACATAATCAAGTAAAAAATCAAAGATTCAAATATACAACATTGCAAATAACTAAAAAAAACTTTGAAGGTAATTAGGTAAGGCATATATTTATGAAAAGATTTGAATAGTTTTATGAGAACAGATGAAAACAAACAAAGGGAGAGGGGTCCTAGGTTTATCATTAATATGGATCACGTCAATACAATATTCATTAATGGCTCCTTAGAAAAGGGGGTACATGAGATATTAACGCATCAGTCATCATCTCCATATTTTACCCTTCACGAATACTTACTGCGTGCTATTACCTGTCCCATCCTATAAGTCCTGGAGGGTATTTAGGACCACTATTCCTATGTGGTAGGGACTAGGCTGAACACTTAAGTTTAAAGGCAAAAATTCTAAGCGACATACATAACAAATAGGACTGCACATAAGGGAATATACAAAGTCAAATAAAGGATCACAAATCCCTCAACAAGTGAACACATAATTAGCACGTCTCAAACAGATTCAAGGTCTCAAATATAGTAGTTTTACAAAAGGAATAGGTAACATCAGTTTAGTTAGTGAGAAGAACCGTTAAAGCATGGTTAAAAAATGAAATAGTAACAGTAGTTTAATGAGGTGCAGGACAAGTAAAATAGCACGATTCTGGGCAGAGGATGGTAACCCAGTAATTTGAGAACATAAAAATTAGAAACTCAGTGAGAGTAAATAGGTGCACCATTTCAAAATAGTTTCCAAATAGAGAAGGATTTTCAATAAAAATAGAGTGAACTGCAGAGAGTCAAAGCAAGAATGGGAGCGGCAGAGTTCGAAATTGAAAGAGTCTGGTTAGTCTTAACTGGTAACAACATGATCAACCGATTCTTATTAGGCCTAAAGTTTTCCTAGGCGTTGTATACATTGTCAGTGATAGCTGAATTATAGTAATAAAGAATAAAATAAGAAGTTATTCTATAGGGAGCCTTCAATCAGGCCCAATCTTCCAACCTCACTCCTTTCAAGTTTCACAGCCTTTGCCATGGTCTGGGTGCGGCAAAGCTCCCTAAGTCCCATTGGGTCCCTGGCCAATACCAGCACCCAAACACTTTCCAAAATGTTGAACAAGTGCAGTGTGGAATTACCAGCCTTGTGCATCAAAGTCCAGTGAGTACTCAGAGGTACCCAAAGCAATGCTTACACGAAGGGGGTAGAACCTAATCTCTAACAGTAATGAGAGTGATTGATATAATTTTAAAGGAATTGAGTTGAGAAAAACAGTTTGAAAATGATCCATCTAGAATCAGTTTTTGAAATAAAACAATAGAAGAGTGTAATAGTTTTGCAAGGAGGTGAGTAGGATATTCTCAGAGCTATAATATCACACCTGGTTCAGGGAAGCAAACACAAACAGTGGAAAGGGGAAATGGGGATAAGTAGTTAACACGTAAGAGCATATTTGCACACACGCCGACATCAAAGACGGCATTTTAGGACTTAAACAGTGACAACACATTTCATCAAAACTTGTTCATGCCAGGAGCTTAACAACATTAGATTGAGGGATGCCAAACATGTTCACATATCATATTCAAGGAAGGGGTTCAGGATTACTTAGTATCTAGGAGGGTCATGAATACATGCTGATAATATACTGGGAGTAAGGACGAATTGTGCTAAACAAGTAGGGGAAGCAGTAGACATGCTGAATTAAGGAAAGGGTAATCACATCAAAGAACTAGCAAAGAGGCATGCTAATTGCAATGTAAACAACAGAACCATAAGTAGAAGCATAAAAGAAAGAAGAGAAAGTGCAATATGAATAAAAACATGTTGTTTTGGATGCTGTAAATCAAATAGAAGACATACCAGTCAAGAGTGAAAGAATAGAGCAGTAGTGTGCAGAGAAGTAGAGCAATGGACAGTAGCGTGCAGGGCAAAAGAGAAGCAATGTATAGAGACATAAAACAGTAGAGTAACAAGTTACTCAGTCTTGGCTTTCAGCCGACTGGGTAACCAGTAGTCAATAAGAGAAGCGAGAGAGAATGTGTAGGAAAGTAAGAGAGAACCATGAGTATATCTTTGATATGCAGTGTGCTAAAGTATTTATAGTTTTGAAAACAAGTAGAGAATAAGGTAACAAGTATTGACTTAACATAATTATAGAAACAGTACCAATTGGAATCAATCACAGGACCAAACTCCTTTTAATTAGGGTGTCATGATTTGAATGGGTACAAGCTATATCAGATAAGGAAAGAATCACTTAGACTACTGACTCTACCATAATAGGAGTAGTAAAGCATGTAACATGTAATAAAGGCCAAATACATAATATTTCAAGTAAGAAAAATATATACTGAATATTTGAAAGTAGGTTTATGCGCATAAATATGGTAACAATATAAATTAATTCTGAAAATTAGTCGAAGAATCACATACGAGACTAAAATCACAAGGAATTAGTTCTAAGTAAGGAAAGCATCTCACAACTAAGGAAGTGATTCAAAATTAGTGAAGAATTTCTAAGGAAAATATATACAAAATCACGGATTCGAAAAGATGCACAGAACTTAGAGAATAACCCAGAAGAACACACAAACAAGCAAATAATACAAACACAAATATATATTACTCAAAAATAAGAAAATAAAGTGATTTCGAAAGGGGGTTCAGAAACCCTAATTTCAAAAAAGGAACAAAATATTTGAAACTCGAGCAATCGTAAAGATCGAGTAGAGAGTAGTGTAAAACTTAAAGGTATAAGTTAAAATCGTTAAAAAAATACAGAGATTTAAGTGGTCTTGCTAGAAATTAGGGTTTCATAAGAAACCAGTGAGAAGTAAGAGAAACTTGGATGTGAAACTCAGTAATAATGGTGTTCATAGCACCTTCGGACCAAAAACCCTTCGAAGAAAGGTCGGAGACAAACCAAGCAAAGCTTCAGAGACCATCACATATGGTGGAGACTCAAGGGGTCTCGGGGATGAAGAGAACCGGCGGGATAAGGCTTCACGGCAGCTGGTGGTCGAAAGAGGCGAGGCCATCGGAGAAGTAGAACTAGAAGGTCCTAGAGAGAAGGAGGAGAGGAAGAGACAGGATAGAGAGAGAGTTTGGTCTCGAGAAAGGAGGGGTCAAGGAGGGGAGGGGTAGTTATAATTTAATTAAGGAAAAAATATCTGGGTCGTTGTTCTTATTTGATCAACGGCTCAGATTGATTCGGAGCTAGGCCGAGTTCTTTAGAGATTGGGATGGGCGGATTTGGATTAGGTATTGGGTCAATTGGGTTAATTTAAAATCGGATGGGGTGGGTTAAAATTGGGGCTAAAATTGCAATAATAATAGGCTAGGTATTAAATAGCCAATTTCTCCATTTTATTTTATATAAAATAGTAAAAAATATTTTTAAAAATAAATTAATAGTACTGAACTAACTAATAATATATAAACATTAATCTAAAAATATTGGAAATAATTTTATAATTGGAAAACGCTATTAATCATAATGTAGGCTATAATTGTAATTTTATGCCATTTAGCTTAAAAACTATCAAATAAATTTATAAAAATATGAAAAAATCAACTTAATTATATTTTGGGGTAAATATGAGAATGAAAATAAATTATTCACAAAATGATAATTTTAAGAATAATTATGGAATTTCGTACTACTAAAAATAGACAATAAATTGATTTTAAATTTTTTTAGAAAATTAGGAAAAATACCAAAACTCTTGGGCATGCTTAGGTATGCATAAAAATGCTATTTTGAAAGTATTTAATATATAAAAAATATGATAGGGAAAAATTGGTTATCAACAGGGGCTTACGTGGTTCTATGTCGACTTTCAGGTGCGGACATATCTACATCCCACAACCTGCTGTTGGGATGCCCATGGATACACGCTGTTGGGACTATGGCATCAACTTTGCATCAGGTAGTAAAGTTTGGGTGGAACCATCAGGAAGTGATTATACATGGAGACGGGAGCAGCCCCATTTACACCCGTCAGACTATTTCGATGGTCGAGAATAGGAGAAAGCTAGGCGGATAAACTTATCATCACATCGAGCGAGTCAATGCAATTGACAAAGATAAGTGGTGGGATGGCAAGGTAGCAAGCATGATAAATTGGGGAGGGTACGAACCTGGCAAACTTGGTAAAAATTTTCATGTCATCACCAAGCCAATACTGCCAAAGTACTATGGTACCACTTTTGGGCTGGGATACCAATACACCTGGCAAGAATACAAGGAGTGGTCACGACCATGGCGAGGTCCGTACTATCTATTTTAGCATCCTATACCGCATTTGAGTCAGACTTTCCAATAGGCCGACATCATATGGGGATTAGAGGAGGAAGAGGCACTGGCAGCCTTAAGGAACCTGTTCCTGAAAGATGAGGACATGGACTGTTGTGTAATTGTTGAGGAGGAGGAGGAGGAGGAGGAGGAGGAGGAGGGGGGGGGGGGGTTGAAGTTGTTTAAAAAGGGGGGAAAAGTTAAACCTTAAAAAAAAA
>MU769520.1:55747-66142 GCA_026770625.1 Nicotiana glauca
AAACCCTAATCACTTTGTAACTCCAGCCGCCTTTCAACCCCCCTCTCTCTCAACTCTCTCTCTCTCTCAGCTTCTCAAACCCTAGCCGCCTTCCACCACTTCCGCCCTAAAATCCATCGGAATCCATGGCTTCCAATGTTGTGGAGGTCCTATTCCCGCCTCCTATGGCTCCTACATGACTGGTTATTGTAATATCGTGGTCTGACCATGAAGAAGCTTGGTTCAGGCTTCGTTTGGTTCGAGTTCTGTAGCCTTCTCCGGCCTTTCTTCGGCACGCCATGGTTGTTCGAGCCTAATTTCGACTTTTCCGGCTTAGATCGGTGACTTTTCCAAGCCTTTCTGACTTTTTCGATTTTTTTAGATACATTGTATATTTGTGTTTTTCTCTAAGCTCTTAAGCATTTTTCTCAAAGTCCTTTCAAAACTATACTTTCAAAACCATTTCTTTTTCTGATTTAGGGTTTTTCTGAGATATTTAGATGTTTTTCTTATTTTCTCTTTCTTTTGTGTGTTTCTTCAGTTGTATTTTCCTCTATTGTGTTTTGTGTGTTTCTTCTATTGTATTTTCTCCTACAGTGTTCTTGAGTGGTTCTTATTAAGTTTCCTCTACTGTGTTCTAGTTAAGTTTCTTCTAATACTTCTTAATATTCTTCTCCTACTATTCTCATCAATGTTTTTCATTATGTTTCGTGTTAGTCTCTTCTATTATGTTTTCTTTGGGCTCTTCTACTGTGTTTCCCATTTTAATCTTCAATCCTGTTTTTTCATGAGTTTCTATTGCTGAAAGGAACATGTTAAAGGTTTCATTTCTGAGACCTCTGAACCTATTTCGACTTAATTACTTGTCCTCTTATTCTACACTCGACTGATGGTAGAAACCCTAGAATTTGGGGGTTCTTCCAAGTTTGGAATCATTGGCTATGTGACTTGCTCGAACTAGTTTTTATTTCAAAACCCTAACTCTTTCAGACCTATTTCGAGTCTCTGAACTGAGTTTTGAAATCCTTGCATTTCATGTGATTCTAACTTTTGCTAAACTCTTATAAGGTCTTTTACACTGGATCTTTTGTATGCTACTAGATGCTACTTCTCTTCCACATTGTTTACCTATGTGACAATCGTGCTCCTGTAGTCTATTATCTACTAATTTTTGCAATGGCACGACATCTTCTTTCAACGTAATATGTTTGTATGCCCTTTATATGTGATGAAATTCCCTCTAAAATGGCTTTCAAATTTGTGATTAGTTCAGACTTCCTTCTGAATAGGTCTGATTGGTTTCTTTCCTTGTTTCCTGATTTCCCTGTGACTCGACTTAAGTTAAAACCTTTCTCAGCTTTTCTGACTTGTTTCATTCATGGACCAGTAATTACAAAATCTCTGACTCTTGATTTACTAGCTACTAATTGATTTTCTTACCTTATTTATACAACCGTGTATTCCAAAATTATTTCCTTAAATAACTTTTTATGTATTTGCCCTTAATTGCCTACTTTGCACAAAAGAAGCTTGTTTGTTTTCTTTCTTTAAATAACTTTTACCATTTGAATTTGAATTCCTTAATTAAAGGAAGTCTTGTGTGATTGATTCTTAATTGATAATCAGTTCCTTAACTGTTTTCTTACCTTATTTCTGCCTGATTTTCACACTATAAATGCACGACTCTTTCACAAACCAAAAGACACAGTCTTTCTAAACTCACACTTATACACAATAGTATTCTCTCTTCTTGGCTGCACTGTGGCCTGTTTACAAGACCTACTTTTTTTCTCTATTTGTTTCATTGAAATTGGTATGTCATGATTTAAGCTTTAAGCACCACAACTATGTGTTTATTTACTGGTTTTGTATCCATGTCTACTTACTGTCTCTGTATAGTTCAACATTCAAATTAGTATGTTGATTTCTTTATGCCTGTTTCCATTGTGAATCCCTATTCCCTACCCCCTTGTGTGTTTAAGCTATGGATTGGAGCATGGCAATATGTAAGTTGTTGCCCATGAACCAAACCTGATCCCTTGGGATCCTAGTCTCTATTAATGTGTGTCTAGACAAGCTTATGGTATGCTAGCATTCTCCATTGCTGGGCATGCCCACAGCCTGCCCTTTGCCTCTTTCAATTTCCCTATCCCCCTGAACCCCTTATGTGTACTTATTTCCCTTTCCTTTTTCTGTATTCCCTCTCAGAATTCAGCTTCTGCATTTACATTCTCTCTTAGTCTCTAAGTTATGCCCCCACTCTTCTGAGCCTTGCCTTAGGACCCCTTGAGCTCCCTCTGAACTTGAACACTTGAGGGCTGGCCCTTTGTCACGACCCTAGTTCACCAACCGTGAACATCTCATGACGGCACCTGGTCCCCATGACTAGGTAAGCATAATATTGCGAAAACATAATAATTGCGAAAAATAGAGAAAATCGAACTAAATATCTAAAGGAAACTGTATTGAATGCCGCTCAGCATGTAAAACTCAATATCACAAGTTCAAAACAATTCCCAAAACCCGGAAACTCATGGGCAACACAGGCTACAGAAGTGTATAGTAAAGGGTTCAAACTCTAGAATATCTAACAACCGTAAGAAAGAAAACTAAGTACTAAAGATAGAGTAACAGGGAGACTCGTCGGTCTGCGGACGCAGCAGATCTACCTCGAAGTCTCTGTAGTCCTCCTGCCTCACTGATAGTGCGCCTGAGTAGAGGTACCTGGATGATCTGCACATGAAAAACATGCGCAGGAAGGGCATGAGTACACCAAAGCGGTATTCAGTAAGTGCTAAGCCTAACCTCGGTTGGGTAGTGACGAGGAAGTTCAGGGCCCTACTGGGGCAAAATATACAATAACAATAATTAACAACATATTAATCTGACAGAAATAATAAATACAACAGTGAAATAAGACAGGTCAACGAGGCAATAACAACTACAAAGATAGAGTAAAACACGGAGAAAAACACAGCTCAATGTCAAGATACCAATGAGGGTCTCCCAGGATACCGTCCTGTAGCCCTTTCCTCAACTGTCCAGTGGATCTCCCGGGACACCATCCCGTAGTCCAATTCATGTACCAAAACGAAGGATCTCCCGGGATACCGTCCCATAGTCCAACCATCAATGTGCGGGGGGATCTTCCGGGATACCATCCCGTAGACCCAAAGTAAAAGTGCAGGGGGATCTCCCGGGAATAGAACCCGTAGTCCCAAAGTAAACAGACAAGGGGGGGAGCTACCGGGATCCCACATCCATAGTCCAAATGTAAATGCAAAACCACAGCCAGAAACAACCAAGAAATGAAGTACGAAAGACAAACAACAGATAGAACTAGCCTAGCATGCTTCACGTAGTGCAGTCAAAACAGTGTAAGCAATTAGACAGTCAAATCAGCTAAGCATGCTTTTCCTAATCTAGCATAAGTCATAACTTCAAATAGAATAAAGCAAATAAGAATAAGGGCTAAATTTCCATAGCTTAAGTAAAAACTGGGATTTCATCAATCGGCTCAACTACCCGCTCGTCACCTCACTTACAAGGCACTCAAATATCAAGTAAAATCCTAAGGGGAAAGGTCCCCCACACAAGGTTAAACAAGCCACTTACCTCGAATCGACTCAATATCAATAGAAACCACGCCTTTTCCATGAGTATCCGACTCCAAATGGCCCAAATCTATTCAATTCAAAACATATCATAAATTATATTGCAAACAACTGATTCCACTATAAAAATTAAAGTTAGGGCGCGAAAATAGGTAAAATGACCAAAATGCCCCTCAAGCCAATGTATCGGAATCGAATAATTTTTATATTTTCAGAACCCTCATACTCTCACGAGTCTAACCATATAAAAATCTCCCAAATCGGAGGTCAAATGCCCACTCAAAACCCAATAGTTTAGCCAATGAAGTTTTACCCAAAATTACCCAATTTTGATCTTAAATTCGCATTCCAATGATATATTTAGCTATATAACGATGTAATATAATGAAAAGGGATCAAAGAAATGTTACTCAATGATTTTCTCTTCAAAACCCAATAAAAATTGCCTTCTCCTGAGCTCTCAATTGATTTTTCAAACTTATGAAATTAAACCCTCAAAATTGCTATTTCTAAACAGTCATATCTGCTTCTGCGGTCCCGCTTATATGGAAGACCAACCGCTTTTGCGGTTTTCACTTAAGGGCCAGATTCCGCTTCTGCAGAGAAATAACCGCTTCTGTGGTACTGCGTATGCGAAAAATCAACCGCTTCTGCGTTTTCTGAGGGGGAAGACCAATCTCGCTTCTGCGATGAGGAAGCCGCTTCTGCGGTTCCCAAGCCACAGAAGCGAAAATACCAGAAGGAACAAAATACCAGCTGCTGCTAAACTTAGAAATTTCCTCGGTTAACCACCCGAAATCATCCCGAGGCCCCCGGGACCTCAACCAAAAGCACCAATACCACCTAATACCTTATTCAAACTTGTACCAATCCTTAAAACACCTAAAACGACACCGGAAACCCGATTAAATCAAAGATTCAAGCCTAAGAATTTCAATTTTCCTCGAAATACGCTTTCGATCAAAACCTAACCAAAACACATCCGAATGACCTGAAATTTTGCGCACACGTCCCAAATGACATGTCGGAGCTACTGCAACTTCCGAAATTCCATTCCGGCCCTCTGATCAAAAACTCACTATCGGATCGGAAACTTCAAAAATACGAACTTCGGCATTTTAAGCCTAAATGAGCTACGGACCTCCAAAATACATTCCGAACACGCTCCCAACCCCAAAATCACCTAACAGAGATAAAGGAACCATCGAATTTCCATTCCGAGGTCGTCTTCTCATTGTTCCGGTTACGGATCATTTTTCAACTCTTTAGCTCTCATTTAGGGACTAAGTGTCCCAAAACACTCCGAATCCTAACACCAAATGTCCCGGCAAACCAAAATAGTAGAAATGAACTTAGGGGAAGAAGTTAATAGGGGAACGGGGCGTACATTCCAAAAATGATCGGCCAGTTTGTTACATCCTCCTACACTTAAACATTAGTTCATCCTCGAACGAGCATAGAGAACATACCTGAAGTAGTGAAAAGATGAGGGTACTGGCTGCGCATATCTTGCTCGTTCTCCCAAGTCGCCTCCTCGGCCGGCTGACCCCGCCACTGAACCTTTACTAAAGCAATGTTCTTTGACCTCAACTTTCTGATCTGCCTGTCCAAAATAGCCACTGACTCCTCAACATAGGATAGATCCTTGTCCAACTGGACAAAATTGAAATCCAACACGTGCGATGGATCCCCGTGATACCTCTGGAGCATCGAAATATGAAATACCGGATGAACTCCAGCTAGGCTGGGAGGTAAGGCAAGCTCATAAGCAACCTCCCCAACTCACCTCAAGATCTAAAAAAGGCCAATAAACCTCAGACTCAGCTTTCCTTTCTGCCCAAACCTCATGACGCCTTTCATAGGCGAGACCCGAAGCAAAACCCGCTCACCAACCATATATGACACATCACGAACCTTCTTGTCCACGTAACTCTTCTGTCTGGACTACGCTGTACGAAGTCTATCCTGAATCACCTTAACCTTCTCCAATGCATCCTGAACCATCTCTGTGCCTAATAGCCTAGCCTCACCCGGCTAAAACCAACCCACCGGATATCTACACCTTCTACCATATAAAGCCGCATACAGCGCCATCTGAATGCTGGACTGATAACTATTGTTATAAGCAAACTCTACCAATGGTAGGAAATGATCCTAAGACACTCCAAACCCAATCACGCATGCACGGAGCATATCTTCAAGAATCTGAATAGTGCGCTCGGACTGTCTGTCCGTATGGGGGTGAAATGTTGTGCTCAACTCCACTCGAGTGCCTAACTCCTGCAGCACAGCTCTCCAGAACCACGATGTAAATTGAGTACCTCTATCTGAGATGATAGAAACTGGAATACCATGCAAACGGACGATCTCCCTAATATAAATCTCCGCCAACCGCTTCGATGAATAAGTGGTACACACGGGAATGAAATGAGCGGACTTGGTGAGCCGATCCACAATGACCCAAATGGAGTCAAACTTGTTCATGGTCTGTGGAAGTCCCGATACAAAGTCCATGGTGATATGCTCCCACTTCCACTCCGGAATCTCTATCTGGTGAAGCAACCCACCCGGACGCTGGTCTTCATACTTCACCTGCTGGCAGTTGAGGCATCTAGACACACAATCAACTATATCCTTCTTCATCCGCCTCCACCAATAGTGTTGCCTTAAGTCCTGATACATCTTCACGGTACCCGGATGGATGGAATACCGCGAATTATGGGCCTATGTTAGAATCAACTCTCGAAGACCATCGACATTGGGCACAAAAATCCAGCCCTGCATCCTCAGTACCCCATCATCTCTGATAGCCACATCTCTGGCATCACCATGCTGGACCATGTCCATGAGGACAAGTAAATGAGGGTCATCATACTGTCGCTTCCTGATACGATTAAATAGGGAAGGTTGAGAAACCATATAGGCTTGAACCCGACTGGGCTCCGAGAGATCCAATCTCACGAACTGACTGGCTAAGGCTTGAACATCTATCGCCATAGGTCTCTCTAAAGCTGGTAAATATGACAAACTACCCAAACTCTCCACCCGGCGACTCAAGGCATCGGCTACCACATTGGCCTTGCCCGGGTGATAAAGAATAGTAATATCATAGTCCTTTAACAACTCTAACCATCTCCTCAGACACATGTTCAGGTCCTTCTGCTTAAGCAAGTGCTACAAACTCCGATGGTCAGTATAGATCTCACAAGGCACCACGTATAAATAATGACGCCAGATCTTCATGGCATGAACAATAGCAGCTAACTCAAGGTCCTGGACAGGGTAATTCTTCACATGTATCTTCAACTGTCTGGATGCGTAGGCAATTACCCTACCGTCCTGCATCAACACCGCTCCAAGTCCAACCCGTGAGGCATCACAATAAACTGTATAAGACCCCGAATCGGTACGCAACATCAAGAATGGGGTTGAAGTCAAAGTTGTCTTGAGCTTTTGAAAGCTCGCCTCACACTCCTCTATCCACTGAAGTGGGGCACCCTTTTGGGTCAATCTAGTCATGGGGGCCGCAATTGATGAAAACCCCTCCAGAAAGTGACGGTAATAACCTGCCAAGCTAAGGAAACAGCGAATCTCTGTATCTAAGGAGGGCCTGGGATAACTCTGCACGGCATCCACCTTCCTCGGATCCACCCGAATGCCCTCACTCGATACCATGTGGCCTAGGAATGCCACGAAACTCAACCAGAACTCACATTTTGAGAACTTTGCATATAATTTCTTCTCTCTCAAGGTCTACAAAACTGTCCTCTGATGCTGCTCATGATCTTCCTGACTCCGGAAATATACCAGAATATCATCAATAAAAACAATAATGAAGGAGTCAAGATATGGTATGAATACATTGTGCATCAAATGCACAAAAGATGTTGGGGCATTAGTCAGTCCAAATGACATAACAAGGAACTCGTAATGACCATACCGTTACGAGTCCTAAAGGCCGTCTTCGGGATATCTGGCTCCCGAATCTTCAACTGATGGTAACCTGAGTGCATGTCAATCTTGGAAAACACCTGTGCGCCTTGAAGCTAGTCAAACAGATCATCAATACGAGTCAAAGGATAATGGTTCTTCATGGTAACCTTGTTCAACTGGCGATAATCAATGCACATGCGCATAGAACCATCCTTCTTCTTCAGAAACAAGACAGGATCACCCCACGGTGAAACACTGGGTCGAATAAAACCCTTACCAAGTAATTCCTGCAATTGGTCCTTCAACTCCTTCAACTCAGGAGGAGCCATGCGAGACAGAGGAATGCAAATGGGATGAGTGTCCGACAATAGATCAATGCCAAAATCAATGTCTCTATCAGGCGGCATGCTCGAAAGATCAGCTGGAAACACATCGGGATAATCCCGTACTATTGGAACTGAATCAATAGAATGGGTATTAACACTGGCATCTCTCACATAAGCTAAACATGCATCACACCCCTTCTCAACTATATGTTGAGCCTTAAGGAAAGAGATAACTCTATTGGGAGTGTGATCTAAAGTACCACTCGACTCAATACGCGAAGTACCTGGCATAGCCAGCGTCACTGTCTTGGCGTGACAATCAAGAATAGCATGATGGGGCGACAACTAGTCCATGCCTAGAATAATATCAAAGTCAACCATACCGAGTAACAATAAATCCGCTCTAGTCTTAAAACCACGAATAGTAACCAAACATGACCGATAAATGCGGTCCACAACAACAGAATCTCTCACGGGAGTAGAAACATAAACGGGGGCACTCAAAAAATCCCGAGGCACACCCAAATGCGTAGCAAAATATGAAGTCACATAAGAATAAGTAGAGCCTGGATCGAATAGAACTGATGCCTCTTTGTGAAAAACCAGTATAATACCTGTGATGATGGAATCAGAAGCAACAGCCTCAGTACGAGCAGGAATACAATAATATATGGTCCGACCCCTCTCGTAAAGGCGACCTCTATCTCCCCAGCCTCTGCCCCTAGCTAGCTGGGTAGGTGGGGCAGCAGCTGAAGCTGTGATCATAGCCTGAGAACTCTGAGGAGCCCGCTGCGGCTGAGCAGTATATGAAGATGCACCCCTACCAAGTTTGGGACAGTCCCTAACCGTATGACGTATATCGCCACACTCGAAACAAGCTCTGGGAGGATGCGGTGGCTATGACTGGCTGGGGCTAGGCCTACTGGACTGACCTCTGGAAGTACCCAGCGCAGGAGGCACGCTAGAAACTGGAGGCGCATAATAAGGCTCCTAAGGTGCAGGCGGAGAAGGAGTACTGCCGGCTACTGGTAGAGCTGAATGTATAGGGCAGCCAGAACAACCTCTACCATAATGACCTGCTGATGGGGTACTTGCACCAGAGTAGTTACCCGACTCTCGAGACCTCTTGGCCTCCCTCTCCCCTCGCTCCCTGGTGAGCATACCCTCAATCCTCCTAGCAATGCTCACTACCTACTGATAAGGAATATCCATCTCCAACTCTTGAGCCATGTTGGACCTGATGGGCGGGATAAGGCCCTCGATGAACCTGCAAACTATCTCCCGAACTGTGGCAACCAGGGCCGGTGCATGCTTGGCTAACTTGGTATAACGGATGGCATACTCTGAAACTGTCATAACACCCTGGCGCAAGTGCTTAAACTCCGTGCGCCATGAATCCCTGAGGCTCTGGGGAACAAACTCTATCATAAACATGTCTGAGAACTGGGTCTAATTCAGTGAAGCAGCCTCGTCCGGACTGTCTAACTCATAAGTACGCCACCAATCATACGCGGCTCCCCAAAGCTGAAAGGCGGTGAAAGAAACCCCGCTGGACTCCACTATGCCCATAGTGCGAAGAATGCGATGAAACTCCTCCAAAAATCCCAAGGCATCATCTGATGCTAAGCCACTAAACACTGGGGGATCATATTTCTTGAACCTCTCTAGTCTACGCTGCTCGGCCTCTGAAGCAGCTGACCCGTCCTCGAGCTGAACTGGTTCTGTAGGCGGTGTAGGAATAATCTCCGGGGCCTGCTCAACTATAAGGCCCCGTGAAATCCCTACTCGAAAACCCGAATCCCGTGGTGCCAAGTTAGGAGCATGTGTTAATAATTCATAAATATACTTCGCGGCTCGCAAGCTCACCACAGAGCGGACCTTTTTGGATTGAATAATGCATTAAAAAGTCAATAATAAGTTTCCAAAAAAATACAAGAAATGTGGTCCAGAATGCGGTTGCATAATCGAAATGCGGACCGCATATCTGCAGCAAAGTGAGGCAGAATGTTGGTTAAAATTGAAGTCAGTTATGCGGTCGAAATGCGGTCGCATAATCAAAATGCGGACCACGTAGTCGTCGCTTATTTTCCTTTAAATTTTGCGAGAGTTAGTTCTACGATGCACTTTGCGACCGCAGAACATGAATGCGGACCGCATTCTTACCGCAGACTGAGTCAAAATGTTTAGTTTTTGGGGAGCATTTTGCGGTCCATTATGCGGACCGCATGTTAACTCAATGCGATCGCATATTTAACTCGGGGCTCCAATTTTCTAATTTTTAACCCGACCTCCCTATCGATATATTCGATATCATAGCTCATTTCAAGCATTCTTCTGAGCATTTCTATAGAGAGAGAGGGTTTTTAGAGAGGGAAAGTCTCCCATCAAATTACTCCATAAGATTGGGCTAAATCATTGAAGAAAATCAAGTGAAGACACCTAAAGTTTCATTCCCAAGAGGTAAGATTCATAACCTTAGCTCTTATTTCTACACTTAGATACATGGGGCCAGTAGAGAAGTAATTCAAGAGTATAAGAATGAT
>MU769521.1:20464-50912 GCA_026770625.1 Nicotiana glauca
AGGCGGCTGGTAGGTGGAAATGATTTAGGTTTAGGGGGTGTTGGTAAATTAAAAAGGAAAGGGGGAACGTGAGTCGTTGATCTGTTAGATCAACGGCTGGGATTTAAAGAGGAGTCGGGCGGGTCATATAGACGGGATGTGGGTTGGGTAATTTTGGAACTGGGCTGGGCAATTTGAAATTGAAATTGGGTTGGATTATGGGTGCCAAATTGAGCCAAAATCGAAATAAAACAGGCTAACATTTAAATAGCCATTTTCTCTTATTTATTTTATAAAAAATAGTAAAATAATTTTTGAAAATAAATTAAAGGTACTAAATTAATTAATAATATATAAATATTAGATTAAAAATACCGGATTCAATTTTGTAATTATAAATGTAATTAAATCTTAAAATAAGCTATTATTGCAATTATATGCATTTTATCTTTTGAAATACTAAGTAAATTTGTAAAAAAAATTACAAAAAATTACGTTAGCTATATTTTAGCATAAATATAAAATTCTAATAACTAAATTACCAAAAAATAATAATTTTGAAAATAATCATTGGGTTTTTAAGGATGAAAAGGGAAATAGATCAGTTTTTAAAACCTTAAAAATTATGAAAAAAATAGTAAAATGCTTGAAAATACTTGTATATGCGTATATATGCTATTTTAAAGATATTTTGCATATAAAAAATATACAGAGAAAAATTGGATATCAACAAGCCCCACAGGCAAGAGTCAAGATGTAACCACTTACACACCAAAACTTAATGACTAGTTAGAAAAATTTCTTGATTGAGTCAGCAGCCTAGTGAAGTCACCAATCAGCTCTGGGATCTTTATCTCAACATAGAAGGAATCAAATGGGTTATGACAAAGAGTACAAAATAGATGTTGGACAGATGGAGAAGTACTGGAAACATTTCTAGACATAAAATATGGTGGCAAATGGTTCATCTTCTCCCTCCTCGTCATCCTCTTCCTTCTCTTCCTCCTCGTCATCCGCTTCCTCCTCGTCATCCTCGTTATCCATTTCCTCCTCGTCATCATCTTCATTATCTTCTTCCTTATCATTACCAAACACTTTCTTTTCTAACAACTTCCAACTTTAATCACTGGTAAACATACGGAGTGAAAAGGGATCACTTCGAAATCTAGCGTAATTGGCAACTTTAATATTTTGTGTTGTTAGAATGATTCTACTTCCATTACCGTCGCCTTGAAAACAACCTATTAGATCATCCCAGACACTAGCTTCCCACACATCATCAACAAGGATGAGATATCTTTTGGGTAATAATTATTTGCAAAGCCCATCTACTAAATCCTCAGCATGCTTTTCTATACATTGAGAATTCTATCATGTAGAATGGCCAGCAATAAGCCTTTACGTGTATATACTTGAGATACACAATATTGTGCACGAATATCAAAGTGAGAAATAACTGACCTGCCAGAGTAGAGTCTGTTGGCCAAACTTGTATTGCTTAGACCAAGCATGCCAACAATGTTAATGTCATCTCGCTATTTGGTTCCTCTTATTAGTTGGTCATGAAACATTTCAATGACATCTTAAAACCCCACAATTTCTTCATCCATCCTTGGAGTTCTTTCCAACATAAATGATGTATGACTTGCGTCTGTATTGATTGTATCCTCAACCATTTTCTTTTTTTGTATATCGGCTACCTCTACATTGATACAAGTAATTTCCAGTATGATATCCAAGAGCCGAGCGTTACGACACAAGTAGAGATATTTTTTGGTTATACAAGCATTGACTGTGTATTCTACCTCATATGCTTTGATCATCAGTTGTGCAACACAATTTTGAAGCATCTCGAGCTTATTTATCATGATCCTAAACCCGGACCCGGTCGTGATGGCACCTCTAGTGAAGACAAGGCCAGCCGATATATTCCCATTCAGTTTTAAGCAATTAAAAAATACAAATTAAGTCAAAAACATGATAAATAATCCCAAATATAAGTAGTGAACATTAGAGTTTGCGGAAATAAACCCAGCACAGCCCGATACTGGGGTGTCACTAGTCATGAGTATCTATCAATACACTACAAGTCTGAAATATCTACCAAACTATTATAGAATAACTGAAAAAAGATAGAGATGAGATAAAGGGGGAGAGACACGGGGCTGCGAACTGAGCAACTACCTTGTGGACTCTGAAATCTGCTGGGAGCTCAGCAGGATCAGCAGTGCCTGAATCCGCACACGGGGTGCAGGGAGTAAAGTGAGTAATCCAACTCAGTGAGTAATTATCATAAATAAAGACTGAACCAAGAAATCACGTAAGGCACATTATAGGCTATAAGGAAGCAGTAAAGATGTGTAAAATTACTGAATACAGTTTAAACTTCATAAAATGCCTTTTAATCAATTTAAGCAAGTAAAAAACAGGAAAATATGAAAAATAAACACATAAAAGGATCGCCCCTCGGGCAATATCTCAAAAACAATACCAGCCTCTCGGGCTATATCTCACATCACAATGAGTACCCGCACTCACTGGGGGTGTGCAGACTCCTTGAGGGGCCCCTTACGGCCCAAGCGCAATATCAAGCCATCTTGTGGCACCATCACTAGGATCTCAGCCTCATATCAACAAGCCACCTCATGGCATACATATCCCAGGCCCTTGGCCTCATAATCATAATCCGTCTTTCCTCGCAACATAGGCCCTCGGCATTACTCAGTCAGAATCTCACAGCCACTCGGGCAATAGTAAAATATAGTGCTCAGCACAAAATATCATTTAAGTGTTAAAGTAGAGTAAATATGGTTGAGTTATGAAAAACAGTAGAATATAGCAAGACTGAGTTCAAGTATAAAGTAAAAACAGTGAGGAAATATCAATAAAAATCCCCTAAGAGTTCAAATAGTTTGCATGAAGCTTAAATATGGCATTCAGCCCAAAACATGATGATAGCTAATAGTTTTTAGTCAAATACGCGGTGAAATTCGGGACGGACTAAGTCATAATCCCCAACAGTGCACAACCCCACGCTCGTCATATAGCATGTGTGTCACCTGAACATAGCACAATGACGTGCAACCCAGGGTTTCATACCCTCGGGATAATATTTACAAACATTACTCACCTCAATCCGGTCCAAACTCTAGTCCGCTACGCATTTGTCCCTCGAATCAGCCTCCACTCGTGTCGAATCTTTCCAAAATCAAAATCACGATGTCAAAATATGCTAAGGGAATGAAGCCCAAGAGAAAATAATCAATTTATAGCATAAATCCCAAAATTACCAAAACCCGACCCTCGGGCTCACGTCTCGAAATTCGATAAAATTCACATCAATAGATTCCTTATCTACCCAATAATTCATTCATATCAAAAGTTCTGAAATCCGACCACCAATGGTCCTTCAAATCCTCAATCAAAGGTCTAAGTTTCCAAGCCCTAGTTTTCCCAAATTTAACCCTTAAATTTCTATTAATTACAGCCCTAATTCATGAAATAATACCATAAGAATGAGTTTTAGGTCCAAATCCTTACCTCAATGAAGTCCCCTTGAATTATCTCTTCAAAATCGTCCAAAAGGCTCCAAAACCGACTTAGAAATGGTGAAATGGCTCAAAAATCGCAAAGGAAATAACTTATACCTTGTGGCTAGGGATTTCGCATCTGCTGCCAAATTCCCGCTTTTGCGGTACCGCTTCTGCGTTCAAGACAACCACATCTGCAGTCCTCACTTAAGTCCTCATTTTTCGCATCTATGATCCACTATCCGCACCTGCGCCATCGCAGGTTCGGTTCTCCAACCGCTTATGTGGTTTCTGCCTCCCTTACCTTCTTCTGCTTCTGCGTCCTTCTTCCTCGCATCTGCGGCATCGCACTTGCAGTCCCCAATCCGCAGGTGCGGAAACAACAGAAGCAGCAAAATCTATATCTCTTCCAATCTCCCAAACTCTCTGTCAACCATCCGATGTCACCCCGAGGCCCCCCGGGACCTCAACCAAAAATACAAACATATCGCATAACCTTATTCAAACTCGCACCAATCTTCAAAATGCCTCAAACAACATTAAAACACCAAGATCACATTAAATTCAAGCCTAAGATTTCAAAATCTTCCGAATTCTGCTTTTGTTCAAAAATTCCAACCAAACCACGTCCATATGACCTGAAATTTTGCACACACATCTAAAAAGACACCACGGAACTACTGCAACTCTCGGAATTGCATTCCGACCCTATATCAAAATCTCACCTATCAACCGGAAAATGCCAAAAATCCATTTTCGCCAATTCAAGCCTAAATCTACTTCGGACCTCCGAAACACATTCCGCTCACGCTCCTAAGTCCCAAATCACCTACCAAAGCTATACAAACAATCGGAACTCACATCCGATCCCTCTAACACATAAGTCAACTTCCAGTTGGTTTTTCGACCTAAGGTTCCTAAAAAGAGACTAAGTGTCTCAAAACCTTTCCGAACCTAAGTCAACAAACCCGATCACATATAGAACCGATAGACAAATTAATAAGAAGTAGAAATGGGGAAAACGGAGCAGTAACTCATGAGACGACTAGCTTGGTCGTCACATTATTGTGTTTCCCTTCTGCAACAACCTTTAGGAAAGGTTCCAAGCACTTAACTATCTCCTGAATTTCTTCAAGGGAGTTTTCAAGATAAGAGGGAATTTGAATAGCGTCTTTGGAACTCCTTCAAATTGTTTAAAAGAAATTCTACACATTATAGTCCACGAATCATTGGCAAGTTTTATTGAAACATCTTCTAGATATTGAGGTAGATCACTGTGATTATACATTGAAGGTTGCCCGACAAATCAAGAACTTGTGCTAGGATCACTTCTCCTGGTGTCGTATCTTGCTTCTTCTCTTCGTCTTCATATAATGATTAGATCACATGGGCATCAAGAAACACAATGCTGATATATTGAAGAAGAATTTCAAAATCTTGCATAGGCATATAGATGGTGTTGGTTCTCAAGAGGTTGAGCATATCCTGAAGGACTACCATGTTTTTCTTCAAAGCAACTATCCGTCTGGAGTTACTATTAGTTGATAACTCCAAAACAATTGTAAGATAGTCGGCATAAAGCTGGCTTCGTTGTCAGCTTGTTGCTTAGTTTTGATATTGGGATAACATCCTAATTATATGGTCGACCTCAAAGCTTGATGGATAACAACGTAGATCTTGCAAATGCATGGTTGAATGGGCTTATAAATCCTCATTTGTAAGAAATCATAAAGAAAAGCATTTATTTCCTCTAGGGCCAAGTCTATATTCCTGATGCCTACGCCTAGCAAATACAACCAGAAAAGCATTGATGCATGGCCGACCATAGCTAAAACATGAGTGAAGAAAGCATGTTGGCTCTAACTCTCTATAAACCTCTCTGATATAAAGCAAATGAAAGTTTGCAGTGACTTCAACTCCTTTAGAACAACTTTTATATGTTCCATAGTGTTATGTTGTGTATTGAATTATTTCCTTGTATGTTTAGGAAACTCATAATCCTTATAGGTTTAGGAAAATCTATTATCCTAATAGATTTGGGAAAGGAAAACATATTGTCTTTGTCAAATTGAAAGACCTTTCTCTTATAGATTTTGGATTATTTAGGATCTATATATAGGGGTTGTATTTGGGAATTCTATAGATTGTATTGTGCTTTTCTTCTCATTCATAGTGGAAAACTCTCTCTGCTTTTACCTCGAGGATTAGGCTTAGTCGAACCTCGTTAAATTCTTGTGTTGATTTTTCTTCTCTATTTGCTTTGTGTGTGATAGTGCGCTAGTTAACCCATGATCTTCCACAACAATTAATATCAAAGCAAGGTTTGAATTTTTACATATAATCTAGGGTAAGATGTCTTCATCATCTTCGACAAAGTACGAAATAGAAAAATTTGACGGGGGTTCTAGTTTCAGTCTATAAGAGATCAGAATAAAATCATCCCTGGTGTTACAAGGGTTATGAAAGGCAATTGATGTGGATTTTTATGAAGAGATGACAGAGACAAAGAAGGCAGACATGAAGGAGAGGGATTTGAGTGCGATCTTCATGAGCTTTACAGATAGCGTTCTTCAGGAAATTGCTGAAGAAACTTCCATAGCAATGGTATGAAAGAAGCTAGAAGATATGTATTCTAAGAAATCACTAAAAACTATCACTACCTGAAAAAGAGGTTATAGAATCTTCGTATGAATGGAGGTACACCTCTTAAAACTCACCTTGATGAGTTAAATCAATTATAATGGACCTGAAGAATGTGGATATAAAAATTGAGAGTGAGGATCAGGCCTTGATTGTGTTATGCTCTTTACCACCATCTTATGTACTATTGCCATAGGTTGCTATATGGGAAAGATATCATTTCACTAGAAGATGTTAGTAATGCATTAATATCTAAAGAGTTAAAAATGAGCTTTTCGGACACTAGAGTTGAGGGCGAGGGTCTTGTGAGTAGAGGAAGAACACTAAAAAGGACTTAAACAAAAAAAAGTCAACCACCAAATCAAAGTCTAGAGGAAGGAGTCAAAACTGTAATGAGTGCGGGGAGCAAGGTCACTACAAGAGAGATTGTCCTAAGTTGAAGGAGAAAATAGGGAAGCAAAAAATAGATAATTCAGCAAATATTATTGATGCTGGCAAAAATTCTGATGATAGTGACTATGTAGGGGAAGTCTGTGTTGTGTTCTAGTTATGGGCATAATTCTTGGGTTCTTGATTCTGGTGTTGCTTTCCACATATGTCCACACAAGAATTTTTTTGTCACTTACAAGAAAGTGAGTGGGACTATCTACATGGGAGATAATTATCCATTATCACTAGAGGGGATTGGCAACATCAAATTGAGAATGTTCAATGAAATTATTAGAAACAATGACTGTTGGCATGTTCCTCGGATAAAGACAAAATTAATTTCTCTTTCGATTTAGCATGATCAAGGGTATAAGTTTCACTCCGAGAATGTAATACATAAAGTGTGTAAAGGCTCCATGGTACTAATGAAGGGTAAAATGCATTCTAAACTATATCATCTTGAGGCCAGTGTAGTTGAAGGGGAAACTGTTGTAGCTTCTAGGAAAAGTGATTTGAATCAGTCTCAGTTGTGGCACTTGTAACTTGGTCATATGAGTGATAAGGGATTATCTTTGTTGAATAAGAAGAGTTTGCAAAAATCATGTTTTGAACTTTTGTGAGCATTGCGTGTTTAGTAAATAGAAAAGGGTAAAGTTCAGCAAGAAAGTCGAGCACAAGACTAGAGACAATTATATTATATACATTCAGACTTGTGGGGTCCAAATAGAGTTCCCTCCAAGATTGGTACCAGGTATTTTATGACTTTGATTGATAAATACTCAAGGATGGTGTGGGTGTATTTTTTAAAAAAAAAAAGATGAGGCATTTCCAACATTTGTTAAATGGAAGATAATGGTTGAGAGGCAGACGAAAAAAAAAAGTTAAGCGTCTTCGAACTAACGATGGATTAAAATTTAGCAATTTTGAGTTCGATAATTTCTGCAATAGAGAGGGCATATTGAGACACCACACTTGTGTTGGGGCACCACAACAAAATGGTGTTGCAGAACATATGAACAGAACACTTTGTGATAAGCCACAAAGCATGCTTTCACACTCATATGTTAGCAAGGATTTTTGGGTTGAAGCAATCAATACAGCTTGTTATTTGGCAAAATCCACATCCACATCTATTTAGTTCAAAACTCCTTTTGAGGTATGGTCCAATTTTCCTGATAATTATTCAAATTTAAGGATATTTAGTTGTCCTGCTTATGCTCATGTGAGGGATGAAAAACTTGAGCCGAAGGCAAAAAGTGCATATTTCTAAGGTATGCAATTATAGTGAAAGATTATAGGTTGTGGTGCACATATAAAAAGACTCCAGGCTAATTATTAGTAGGGATGTAGCCTTCAATGAATCTGCCTCACTAGACAGTCAGAGGGAGAAGGGCATAGTAGAAACAGATCGTGGTGTCGGTGAACGCATAGAGCTAGAAATTGAATTTTCACTAACTCAGCCCAGTAGTTCTAAAGTATAGGAAGTGGAGGAGATGCAAAATATTGATCATGATGATAATGTTGATTCACCTGCGCAACAACAACCATATAGCATTGCAACATGCAGATAGAAGAGAGTGAAGAGATTGATTCGCTTCATAAGAATCAGACATGGAAGCTTGTTCCATTGCCAAAGGGACATAAATTACTAGACTGCAAATGTCTTTTCAAAAGAAAAGAGGTCAATCCAGGGGTTGAGCATCAAGGTACAAGGCAAGATTAGTAGCTAAAGTTCTAACACAAAGGGAGGGGATAATGAAGTATTCTCTCTTTTGGTAAAGCATAGCTCTATCAGTGCCATATAGGTTTTGGTGGCTCTTTATGACTTACATCTAGAGTAGTTAGATGTGAAAACCGCATTCTTGCATGGTGAGTTGGATGAGCAGATTTATATAAGTCAACCTGAGGGATTCATTTTCATTACTCAGGATAAGAAAAATCATGTTTGCTTACTTAAGAAATCTTTATATGGTCTGAAACAATCGCCTAGGCTGTGGTATAAAATATTTGATACATTCATGATTCAAAATGCCTTTTCTCGAAGTGCATATGACATTTGCGTGTATTATAAAAAGATTGAAGATGGTTCTCGTGTATACTTGTTGTTATATATGGATGTAATGCTTATTGCTGCTAAAAGCATGTCATATATTATCCTATGAAGAAGTAGCTAGGTGCGGAGTTTGAGAGAAAAGATTTGGGTGCTACAAAGAAGAAATTAGGTATAGAGATTACTCGAGATAGAAGGGGTGGAAAGCTGATGTTGTCCCGTCGGTCCTATATTGAGAAGGCCCTCAAGAGATTTTATATGACAGGTGACAAATCTGTGTGTGCTCCTTTTGCTTCCCATTTCAAGTAGTCTGTAGAAATGTCACCAAAAACACACGAGGAGGTGGAGAAGATGTCCTGTATTTCATATTCGAGTGTTGTAGGTAGCATTATGTATGTTATGGTTTGCACTCGTCCTGACATTTCATATGTTGTTAGTGTTGTGAGTAGATACATGGCATGTTCTTGTAAAGAACATTGGCAGACGGTGAAGTGGATCTTAAGATACCTGAAGGATAATGCAGATGTAGGCCTGACTTTTTACAAAGACGGGTTGAGAGAATACCTAGATGGATATGTCGATTCAGATTATGTAGGGGATTAGATAAGAAAAGATCTCTAACAAGTTATATTTTTTCTCTTTCGGGTAGAGTCATCAGTTGGAAGGTGACTTTACAGTCTGTTGTTGCTTTGTCTACTAAAGAAGCTAAGTATATGGCTATTACGAAAGGAGAGAAAAAGGCTATTTGGCTACAAGACTTGGTAAGTGATCTTGGACTAGATCAGAAGAAGATGCCACTATTTTGTGGCAGTCATGAGCGGATGAAACATATTAAAGTCAGACATCACTTTATTCGTGACATTTTATCAAAAGGGGTTGTTCATGTAGAAAAAGTGTCTACACATGACAATCCAGCTGATATGATGACCAAGGCAGTCCCGGCCAAGAAGTTTAGGCATTTTCTAGATTTGATTGGTGTATGTAGTACTCAATACAGCACTCACAAAAGCTGAGGGCATGGTAAAGAGACGTTGTTCATGTTGATGAAGAAGATTCGGGCCAAGAGGAAGATTTTTTATTTTGTGGCTCAAACTATTTCCTTGTATGTTTAGGAAACTCATAATACTTATAGGTTTAGGAAAACTCATTGTCCTAATAGATTTGGAAAATAAAAATATATTGTCCTTTTCTAATTAGAAAACTTTTCTCTCATAGGTTTCGAACTATTTGGGATCTATATATAGGGGTTGTAGTTGGGGATTCTATAGATTGTATCGTACTTTTCTTCTCATTCATAGTGGAAATTTCTCTCTGCTTCTGCCCCAAGGACTAAGCTTAGTCGAACCTCATTAAATCCTTGTGTTGATTTTTCTTCTCTATTTTTTTTATATGTGATTGTATACTAGTTAACCTTTCACAACACATGGTTTCCAGAGCATAAAGAAGTGAACTTGAATCATCAATCTTCACTAAATCATTAAGATTCTCCACCACAGTATCTATGAATTGCATTACAAATTTGGCAATGGAAATTCCATCCTTGTTGGCTATAAGTAGAAATGATATTATAGGAAAGAAATATTTGGCTCTAATTTTTATCTTGATCAGCCAAATCTTGTTTTTCATCTTAAAGGAAGAGATATCAAAGTGCTCGGCTAAGTGTAATTAAGAAAAGTCAACTGCAGCATCTTGAGACAGATGTTGGATTTTCTATGTGATGCTCTGCAAGGTAAGAAAAATATCAAAAAATTTGTGTTTAACCAAAAAATAATTTTTGTGGTTAAACTCAATATCAAAGAAAATCGAGTTTCGAATAACCAAATTTACTTCACTTTTTCAAAAATGCCGGAATAAAACAAGCAATTGAAATGATAAATGAAGGAAAAAAATTATATTGATGATCGGTGATTTCTACAGAATCTTTAATTAAGTAGGAATATAAAAGTAAAAGACAAATTACATATATTTGAGAATATTCTGATGATCGTACAAAATAAGGTAAAGGCCGTTATACAATGATACACATATATAACGGTTCCCTTTACTTAATTCTTACATGTTACTAACGTTAACTACATTAATTGCCCATTACTAAATCTACTTGTAACGGTTATGGTAATAATAGGTGATCATGCATAGTTAGGAATAATGTTGATTCTTTTTTTTATGGTCTTTATGTATCTCGGGCCTATTTCTTCTTTCCAAACTATTAGGTACGGTACCTTATTTCATACATCTCGTAGGTATTTTAACCGTGCCTCATCACCCTTCTTTATTGACCCGATATAGACGCCACCCGTCATCATATTATTAATCCATGTGTCATGCCTATTTTTTCACCAATACACATAGTCCCCTCACTTTCTGAATATTCTAAACTGAATATTCGGGAACTAGTATGTTCATTTATGGAGGGAATATCTTGACGCCTCTTCCCAACCATCATAATGTTTTCTTCAAAATCGATAATACGTACATCCTTTCCCTTTAATGCCCGGGACATGCAGTTTATAGCATCTTTTTTGGGTTTCTTGTGATTGTCTCAGTTCGAAGTAATGGTTCCATGATGACGGTTACTAATAACGGTCCTTCTTTATAAATATCGCATCACATACCACTCAAAAATTTCTTCTTCTTTCTTGCATTCATAATCCTGCTTCTTCTACAATTTCTCCCTCTACCTTGAAATCTCAAACAAATATTTATGTACAATATTTTTATAAATGCTTTCTTTGTAGCAGGTTTACAAGTAGGGGTACGTTTATTCCGTGACTAAATTTATGGCCTTACCTAAAAGCTCATGGGAGTTTTCTACAATTTCTTCAACTCTTTACTTCTTATACCTTCAGCGAGCTTGAGAATTTGACATTTTCTTCAAAGTACTTCCTTTGGCTAAGTTATGCTTTCCTGGTGTACACCTTATTGTGTATACTTCTTCATATGTATAGTCCCCCAGTGTTGGAGAATTGAAGCATGAAATCTCGAATACTGGATCAGCTCCTTACTTTGATCCTGTCTCTAAAAAGAAAATGCACAAGTGACTCGAAGGTAACTTTTTAGATGATGACTGGTTAACCCTTACCATCAGAATTGTTGTAAGCTAGGCCGAGAATAAATAAGTATTTTGCGTATCTTTCGTGTCTAATATTATCATTTGGTACATGCTAGCTTTTCGCCTATCATCTAAAATGGTTGGTAAAACTTAAATGAACAAAGTAAAAATAAACTTTTATGATACCTGCCGTGGGTACTAGCTTCTTTGGAAGTAATACTTCTTCAAGTGAACTGCATTCCAATAGGATGATAACACCTTGCCGTTCATAGTTTCCAACTCATCGCCCCTTGTCCAACAGTACCTTTAACTCGATATGGCCTTCCCAATTTGGAATCAGCTTTTCTGCATTTGTCTCATGTGTTGATCGAAATAATTTTTTAAGGAAAAATTCCCCAATCTTAAAATATATTAGGTTTGCCTTCTTGTTGCAATATCGTTCGATCCTCTGATTTTGTGCTGCCATTCAAACCAAAGCTGCCTCCCTTCTCTTTTCTATCAAAAAGAAAAATTTGTACGAAGTTCTTCCTTATTTGACGCTTCATTTGCATGCGTATACCTTGTACTCGGTTCTCCTATCTCCATTGGAATTAAGTTCTCAGTCCCCATAAACGAGCGAGAATGGTGTTTCTCTTGTGTTTTTTTCACCGTTATTTGGTAAGCCCATAATACCTCCGGTAGAACTTCTGGCCATCTGCCTTTTGATTCTTCTAATAGCTTCTTTAGAGTGTTGACAATGATCTTATTTTTCGACTCGACTTGTCCATTAGCAACAGGATGATCGGGTGCTGAAGTAATTGTTTAATTTTTAAACTTTTGAAAAAATCAGTAACCTTCACACCTACAAACTATAGCCCATTATCTCAAACAATTTCTCTCAAGACTCCAGATCGACATATTATATTTATCCAAACGAAATCCATACCTTCCTTTTCTCTTACCTGTTTGATGGCACCTGCTTCTACCTACTTTGAAAAATAATCTGTTATAATCAACAAAAATCGTACCTTTCCTTTGGCTTGAGGTAGAGGACCTACGATATACATCCTTCACTTCATAAATGGCTACGGTGATATGATTGAATGTATCAATTCCGCGGGTCGATGCATATTATTTGCCTATCGCTGGCGCTTATCGCACCTTACTACAAAATTGTCTGATTCATCTTTTATTTTTGAGCTAATAGTATCCCTCTCTTATTAATATTTTCACCAACGATCTTCCCCCAACATGATTACCACGGTATCCCTCGTGCACTTTTCTCATTACATATTTAGTTTGTGATGGTCCAAGGCACCGTACTAAAGGTCCTCCAAATATTTTACGATACAAATTCCCCTCTATTAGGCAATACTGAGCATCTTTCATTTGTAGCAATTGGATCTTCTTCTTATCCTTAAATAAAATTCCAAAATTCAAAGAATTCACAAACTCATTTATCCAGTTCCAAGTTAAATTATTGAAATTTAATTCATTATTGGTTTGATCAAAGGCTGAATGGAACAAGTACACCACAATTGCATTTTCAGCGTTTGACACATCAGCCACGGACCCCAGATTTGCTAATAATCAGCTTCTGTGTTTTCTTCCCTGGGTATTTGGATAGCTTTCCAAGTCTGGAACTACCTCAGTAATTCTCATATCTTTTCCAAGTATTACTGCATTCGCGTCTCTCTTACCACGTAATTCCCTTGCATTTGGTTTACTACAAACTGCGAGTCACTTTTGATTTTGATTTGTTCAATCTCAAGCTCTCTCGCGAGTTCTAAACCTACAATTACAACTTCATACTATATCTCATTTTTAGTAATTGGATAACATTTTATTGATTAACTTATAAGCTCTCCCAAAGGTGAAATTAAAACAATTCCCAAGCCTGCTCCTTTTACATTTGAAGAATTACCGGTATATAAGGTCCAAGTCCCCAGATAAGATCCGGTAAACACTCGTACCTCTTTTTCTACTTCAGGAAGTAGGTTCGAGCTGAAATCTACTACGAAATCTGCTAGTACTTGAGACTTTATGGCATTTCTAGGCTGATAGATAATATCATATTCACTAAGATCTATGGACCATTTAGCTAGCCTCACATATAACTCTTGCTTGTGTAATATATTTCTGAATGGGAAAGCAGTTATAACAGAAATAGGATGACACTAAAAATAGGGTCATAACTTTCTTGATGCATTATTAATACTAACGCAAGTTTCTCTAAATAAGGATACCGCATCTCGGCATGTACTAAGGATTTACTAATTAGAGATTGCTTGCGTTTGTCTTCACGTACCAACACCGCACTTACTACCACCTCTAACACAGCTAAACAAGCAATCTCTCTCCATGCCTTGGTTTTACTACCACCTCAAATCCTTCAAAGCTTTTTGACACTCGTTAGTCCATTCAAATTTATTTTGCTTTTCCAATATGAAAATGAATTCAAACTATTTTTCTGAAGATTTGGATATAAATCTACCTAAAGTTGCTACTCTACCTATTAATCTCTATACCTATTTTTTGCTTGTAAGTACATTAGGTATTTCCTCAATTGCTTTGATTTGACTGAGATTTACTTCGATGCCCCTGTTAGAAACAAGAAATCCCAAAAATTTACCTGAATCAACACCAAAGGTGCACTTTTCTGGGTTTAGCTTCATGTTGTACTTGCGGAGAATTTTGAAGTTTTCAGTTAAGTGCGGGAAATGGTCCCCTGCTTGTGCCGATTTGACCAATAGATCGTCATTGTAAACCTCCATGATTTTTTCCAAGTGCTCTTGAAATATTTTGGTCACCAATCTTTGGTACATTGCTCCAATATTTTTTAAACTAAACAGCATAACTATGTAGAAGTAAGTTTCCCTGTCTGTAATAAATGAAGTCTCTTCCTCATCTATCGGATCCATATTTATTTGATTATAACTAGAATATGCATCTAAAAAATTTAAAAGTTCATGACATGCGGTAAAATTAATTAATTGGTCTATACAGGGTAAAGGAAATGAATATTTAGGGCACGCTTGTTTAAATCAGTATAATTCACATAAAACTTGCCACTTTCCCTTCTTTTTTGGGACTACAACAATATTAGCTAACTAGAATCAATTTTAGAAGTTTTTGTACCTCATCTTGGATTACTTAATTTTTAAATGCTCCTTGCTTCCTTTTCTTTTGTTTGATATGTGGGTGCAATGAGTCATCATTCAGCTTATGAGTCATTACCTTTGGTGGTATACATGTCATGTTTGAATGCGATCAAGAAAAGAAATCGGCATTTGCACGTAAAAAGTCAATTAACTTCCCTTTCATTTCCAAGCTTCGAGCACCTTCGTAAATCTTTTGATATTCTCATTTTCCTTTGGCTCTTGGATCATATCAAACTTTGAATCAATATCAACTTCATTTCTTGGACTTCTAGTTAAGGTGGGCGCTGAATTATCCTCAACTGAGTTTTGTAATTGCTATTTTATATCTCCATCCTCGGGTCTTGCACTCGTGATTGCAACTGAGTTGATACCCCGTGATGGCTATTGATCTTTTTTGGTTTGATGGATTCCCCACCGTGATGGGAATTTAATCACCTGATGCAACATTGATGGTACCGTATCCTTATCATAAATCAACGGCCTTCATAAAATTATGTTATAGGCCATGTCAGCATCCACCACCTAGAATTTAGTTTATTTGATGACACCTTCTACTAATGTTGCCAATATGATTTCTCCTTTTATGACAACACTTGAATTATCAAACCTAGACAGTGACCGTGCCTTATCATGATTCGATCATTTTCTTGAATCTCATTCACTACTCTCAGTGGGATGATATTTATAGAGCTACCTGGTTCAATAAAAACTCATTTAACATTAGTATTGTGGACAAGTAAATATATTATCAGTGCATCGTTATAAGGAATGATCAAGCCATCCACGTATTTGTTGTCAAACACTTTGTTGTCTCCTTCCAAAACCCGATGAACTCATTTTTTGTGGGTAACAATAAATTTGGATGCTTTCTTGCTTCTGTTTATTTTACCTCATTGACGTTTTCACCCCCGGTTATAACATTTACCATTTTATTTGTTGACGGGGGCATTGGTAGTTCTTGCCCATTTTTTATGTAAAATTGTTTTCCTTTTTCACAGAACAGATCAGTGAGATAGCCTTGCTTCAATAGATACTCAACTTCTCCCTGTAAGAGCCTGCAATATGTTGTTCTATCGCTATGATCGTTGTGAAACTCACACCAAAATTTCTAAATCCTTTTGCTGGAATCTGACCTCATCTCTTTTAGTCATCCCTTGTCACTGATTCCTCTTCGAACAACTACCAACTCTAATTTACTGACGTTGAAACTATAATCTTTTATTCTTGATAGAGATTTTGAATCATTGTTTCTGGTTGGGCTCCGCTCCCTTTTAAATAGGGAGGAAGAACTGGGATCCCTTTTGAATGGGGAGGAGGAACTCGTTTCTTTTTGTATTGATCTTGAATCAAACTGTGTATGTTCTTGTTTAGATCAGGAATATCATCCTACAAATTCCATATAAGGCTCGTACATGTTCTTACCAGACCTTTTTTCCATTTCTGAACGTCTAGATCCGGGCCTTTCTTCTACCTTTGGCTGGGTAACCGTATCTTTTTCTATTCATAACTTCATACGGTATCTGTTGTACAAATCATTACAAGTAGTTGTAGAAAATTCCCGTAGACTTTATATCAATCTTTTCGTGGCTTTGAACTTTTTTCATTCAAATTACTTGCAAATTCCATAGCCGCTCAGTTATTAGGTACTCGTGGAAAAACTCATCCTTTTCCATTGGAATCTATCCACAAATTCCCTAAGCAATTATGTGCTTTCCTATCTTACTTTGAAGATTTCTTTCATCCTCTTTTCTACTTTTTGAGCTCCCGAATGTGCGTTTATGTTACGACCCGGCCGGTTATTTTAATAATTAACGCCCCGATCCCCTATTAACTTCTTTCCTTGTGTTTATTTTTGCTATTTGGATTTGCTGGGATGTTCGGTTTTGACTTTCGGAGAGTTTTGGTACACTTAGTCCCTAAATGAGAGCTTAAGTGTTGAAAATTTAACCATAGTCAAAACAGTATGAAAAAGACCTCGGAATGGAAATACGATGGTTCTGTTAGCTCCGTTGGGTGATTTCGGGCTTAGGGGTGTGTTTGGATTGTGTTTTGGAGGTCCATAGCTAATTTAGGCTTGGAATGCCGAAAGTCGAATTTTGAAGTATTCTAGTTCGATAGTGAGATTTTGATCCGAGTGTCGGAATGGAATTCCGGAAGTTGGGGTAGCTCCGTAGTGTTGAATGTGGGGTGTGTGCAACATTTCAGGTCATTCGGGCGAGGTTTGGTAGACTTTTTGATCGAAAGCGTAATTCTAGAGTTTTTGAAATTTTTAGGCTTGAATCCGATGAGAGATAGGTGTTTTAATGTTGTTTTGAGCATTCCGAAGGTTGGAACAAGTTTGAATGAAGTTATGGGATATGTTAGTAGGTTTGGTTGAGGTCCTGGGGGCCTCTGGATAATTTTGGATGGTTGACAGAAGGATTTTGGAGTTTAGAGTTGCAGCTTCAGCTGCTGGTTTTTTATCATAACCGCACATGCGGTTTGGGTCCTGCAGGTGCGGTGATGTAGAAGCGGCTATGTGGCCGGAGAAGCGAGTTTGGGCCAAACTCCAGGATTTCGCAGGTGCGGTTGGGTTTTCGCATATGTGGTGCTGCAAATGCAGCCAAGCGACCATAGATGCAGACCTAGCCCGTTAAGTGACTTTTTGCACCTGCGAGGCATTCTTGCGCTCCCTTGACTACAGATGCGGAAATAGCTGGGTAGAAATATAAAATTTCGAGGGTTTAGTTTCGAAAGTTTGAAATTCGATTTGGAGCTCGGGAGAGGTGCAATTTTGAGAGGCAATTGAAACGGAGATCATTGGGTAACAATTCTTTGACCCTTTCTAGTTATATTCCATCAATCTATAGTTAGTTTCATCATTTAATTTTGGATTGGAGATGAAAAATGGGAAAAAATTGGAAGAAAGATCTTGAACGGAAATTTTGACTTTTGATTGGGAATTGACCTTAGATTTGGATAATTTTGGTATGCATGAACTCGTGAGAGTATGAGGATTCTGAAAATATAAATTTTACCTAATTCCAAGACATGGACCCGAGGGGTGTTTTAATCATTTTACCTAATTTCGTGTATTAGCTTAGAATTTCTTTATAGAATCAATTACTTGAAGTGTTATTGACAGTATGAAATTTAATTGAATAGATTTAGGTCATTTGGAGTCGAGTACTCGTGGCAAGAACATGGTCACGGGTTGATTATTGAGGCAATTCGAGGTATGTGGCTTGTCTAACCTTGTGTGCGGGACTCTCCCCTTAGGATTGGTATAGTGATAATTGAAATGCCTTGTACATGAGGTGACGAGTGTGTACTTGTGCTAATTGTTGAAAATCATGTTTTCATTAAAAATAGCCTTCATTGTGTTTTTGTTTCTCGCTTACACTACTTGGAATTAAACATGATGTTATCCTAGAGAAGCATGTCTAAATGACTAAATTGCTCTATTTGCTTTAACTGTCTTATTTGTATTACATGAAGTATGCTAGGTTAGAAATTATATGTTTTTGCGTTGGTATGAAGTTGAGCGAAATTGAATATTCCTTTTTCTGCTATTGTTGTGTGTTTTATTTTGGGACTACAGGGAGGCAATCGGGAGATCCCCGAATGAATTTATGATTTGAGTTGAGGTGCGGGATACCGATAGATCCCTCGAACGTATATTGAGGATACCAAGAGATCCTCGGGATACCAAGCAATCCGTAGCATATATTGAGGATACCAAGAGATCTTCAGGATACCAAGAGATCCCCAGCGTATATTGAGGATACCAAGAGATCCTCGGGATACTGAGATATCCCTAGCATATATATGAGGATACCAATAGATCCTTCGGATTCCAAGGGATCCCTAGTATATATTGAGGATACTAAGAGATCCTCGGGATACATGGAGATCCCCGGTTATTATCCTTGTGTTCGTTTTAGCTTCTGTTTTGGTTATTGCATCACTTACTTTCTCGTATTAAATTCTTATTGCTAGCTTTCAACTGTATTGCTTATCTTATTCTGTCGCACCTTATATTTTTATCTTATCTCTATAGGGCCTTGACCTTCCTCGTCACTACCCGGCCGAGGTTAGGCTTGGCACATACTGAGTACCGTTGTGGTGTACTCATGCCTTTATCTACGCATATTTTTCATGTGCAGATCCGGGTACCTTGACTCAGACTTACCACTCTTGAGGCAAGGCAATCCTTCGGAGACTTCGAGGTATATATGTCTCATCCACAGATCGAGGAGTGTCTCTACATTCTCTCGTATAGTGATAGCCCTTCTATCTTTACTGTTGATGTAAACATTTCGGAGTTAGAGCATTTTTTCTGTATTTGTAGTTTGTGATTCATGGGTTTCCATATTTTAGGAAAATTGTATTGGTTTCGAGGATTTATATTGTGTATGCCGAGAGACACTTTTAAGCATTGTTATATCACTTTATTCTGTTTTAAATTGTTTTATTCCGCATTTTTTGTTTATCTTCCCCAATTTAGGCTTACATAGTCATAGAAGACTAGGCGCAGTCACGATGATTCACGAAGGGCGAACCGGGGTCGTGACAAGTTGGTATCAGAGCTCTAGGTTCATAGGAGTCATAGATCACAAGCCAATTTATTAGAGTCTCGCTGATCGGTACAGAGACATCTGTACTTATCTACGAGAGGGTATGTAACTGGTAGGAACATTCCACTTCATTTAATTTCCTTGTCGTGCGAGATTTGATGTCACAATTCTAAACTTCTGTCTTTTATTCTCTCACATATGGTGAGGAAACGTGCTACTTGAGATGATCAGGCACTTGTGCCTTTACTACAGTCATCAAAGGTCGGGGCCGAGGCTGGGGTAGAGGCCGAGGACGCGCACGCGGTGCAGCCAGAGCACATGTGCGGGCTACCACCGAGGATCCACCAGCAGTGCTAGTCGGAGCCCAGACACCTGATACACCTACTGCTACTACCACGCCAGCACTTTAGGATACTCTGGCATAATTCATGAGCATGTACACCACTTTGGCTCATGTAGGGTTACTTCCCCTTGCTGCAGCTATATCCCAGGCCAGGGGAGGAGCACAGACTCCTGCCACCCGCACTCCTGAGCAGCGAGTGCATGTTGAGTAGGTTCCAGAGATTATTCTGGTACAGCCCATAGTTCCAAGTCATCCCAAGGAAAGGGCAGCAGCTTCCGAGGATGAGCAACGGAGGGTTGAGAGGTTCAAGAAGTATAAGCCTCCTATTTTTAGTGGTTTAGCGTCAGATGATGCTTTGGGATTTCTAGATGAGTGCTATCGTATTCTTCGTACCATGGGTATATCAGGATCGAGCGGGGTTTCCTTCACTACTTTCCAGCTTCGAGGAGCCGCCTCCGAGTGGTGGCACACCTATGAGATAGACAGTCTAGATGAGGCTGCTTCACTGACTTGGGCTCAATTTTCAGATCTATTCCTAAGAGAGTATGTTCCTCAGAGCCTCAGGGATGCGTGGCACGGAGAGTTTGAGCATTTGTGCCAGGGTGCTATGACTGTTTCAGAGTATGCAGTCTATTACACTAGTTTGGCTAGGCATGTACCAGCCTTGGTTTCTACTGTTCGCGAGAGGGTTTACCGGTTTATTGAGGGGCTTATTCCCAACATCAGGTCTAGCATGGGTTGTGAGTTGGAGATGTATATTTCTTATCATTAGGTGGTGAGCATTGCTAGGAGGAATAAGGGTATGCATGCTAGGGAGAGAGAGGAGAGGGAGGACAAAAGGTCTCGAGAGTCGGGCCATTTCTTTGGTGCCCGTGCCCCAGCAGCTGGTCATCATGGTAAGGGTTACATGAATCGCCCCATTCATTCAGCTCTTCCAGCAGCTAGTGGTGCTCCAACTCATCCTAGACCTCAGGAGCCCTATTATGCACCTCCAATATTTAGCGGGCCTCCTGTGCGGGGTCTTTCAGAGGTCAGTCCAGCCGACCTGGCCGGAGCCAGTCACAGCCGCCACATCCTCCTAGAGCTTGCTTTGAGTCTGGTGACACACACCATGTGGTGATGGATTTCCCTAGAATTGGGAGGACTGTGCCTCCACAGACTTCTCAGCCACAACGTGCCCAACAGAGTTCTTAGGCTATGGTTACCACTCCAGTTGCTATCCCACTTGCTCAGCCAGCTAGAGGTCGGGGAGGTAGAGGTTGCCCTAAAGGGGGATGCCAGGCCAGATACTATGCCCTTCCTGCCAGTTTCGAGGTTGTTGCCTCCGATTATGTCATCACATGTACTATACTGGTTTGTCACAGAGATACATCAGTTCTATTCGATCCAGGCTCCACTTATTTTGTGTCTTCTTATTTTGCTCTGCATTTGGGTGTCTCGGGATTCTTTGAGTTCCCCTGTTTATGTTTCTACTCCTATAGGAGATTCTCTTATTGTAGACCACATGTATCGGTCGTGTTTGGTTGCTCTTAGTGGTTTTCAGACTAGAGCTGATTTATTGTTGCTCAACATGGTTAATTTTGATATTATCTTAGGTATGTACTGGTTGTCCCCCCATTATGCTATTCTTGATTGTCACGCCAAAACCGTGACTCTGGTTATGCCAGGTGTACCGCGTGTTGACTGGGGAGGTGCTTTAGATCACACACCCAATAGTGTTATTTCTTTCCACAAGGCTCAGCGTATGGTTGAGTAGGGATGTGATGCATATTTAGCTTATGTGAGAGATGTTAGTATTGATACCCCTTCAGTTGATTCAGTCCCAATAGTATGGGATTTTTTTGATGTGTTTCCAGCTGACCTTCCTGGCATGCCGCCCAATAGAGATATTGATTTTGGCATTGATCTGTTGCCAGGCACTCAGCCCATTTCTATTCCTCCATATCGTATGGATCCTCCTGAGTTGAAGGATCGGTTACTTCTTGATAAGGGTTTTATTTGGCTCAGTGTATCACCTTGGGGTGCTCCTATCTTGTTTGTGAAGAAAAAGGATGGTTCTATGCATATGTGTATTGATTATCGCCAGTTGAACAAAGTTACAGTGAAGAACCATTATCCTTTGCCTTGTATTGATGATCTGTTTGACCAGCTTCAGGGAGCTCGGGTGTTTTCTAAGATGGACTTGCGCTTAGGTTACCATCAATTGAAGATTCGGGAGCCAGATATCTCGAAGACTACTTTCAGGACTCGATGTGGTCATTACGAGTTCCTTGTTATGTCATTTGGGTTGACCAATGCCCATGTAGCTTTTATACACTTGATGCACAGTGTGTTTTGGCCGTATCTTGACTCGTTCATCATTGTCTTTATTGATGATATTCTGGTATATTCTCGGAGTCGGGAAGATCATGAGTAGCACCTGAGGACTGTGCTTCAGACTCTGAGAGAGAAGAAGTTATATGCTAAGTTCTCAAAATCTGAGTTTTTAGTTGTATTCAGAGGCATTCCTGGGCCACGTGGTATCAAGTGAGGGTATTCAGGTGGATCCGAAGAAAATAGAGGTCATGCAGAGTTGGCCCAGACCATCCTCAGCTATAGAGATTCCTAGTTTCCTTGGCTTGGCAGGTTACTACCATCATTTTGTGGAGGGGTTTTCATCGATTGCAGCCCCTATGACCAGACTGACCCAGAATGTGCTTTGTTCCAGTGGATGGAAGAGTGTGAGGCGAGCTTTCAAAAGCTCAAGACAGATTTGACTACAGCCCCAGTTTTGATATTGCCTACAGGTTCAGGGTCTTATACTGTCTATTATGATGCCTCAAGGATTGGCCTTGGAGCGGTATTGATGCAGGATGGTAGGGTGATTGCCTATGTGTCCAGATAGTTGAAGGTACATGAGAAGAATTATCCTGTCCATGATCTTAAGTTAGCTGCTATTGTTCACGCCTTAAAGATCTGGCGTCATTATTTGTACAGTTTGCCTTGTGATATTTATACTGATCACAGGAGCTTACAGCATCTATTCAAGCAAAATGATCTTAATTTGTGTCAAAGGAGATGTCTAGAGCTGCTGAAGGACTATGATATCACTATTTTGTATCACCCGGGTAAGGCCAATATGGTGGCTGATGCTTTGATCTGCCAAGCAGAGAGTTTGGGGAGTTTGGCTTATTTACCACTAGCAGAGAGGCCCATGGCGATGGATGTTCAGGACTTAGCCAGTCAGTTTGTGAGATTGGATATTTCGGAGCCTAGTCGGGTTCTAGCTTGCGTGGTTTCTTGGTATTCCTTATTTTAATGTATCATGGAGCGTCAGTATAATGACACTCATTTGCTTGTCCTCAAGGACAAAGTTCAGCACGGTGATGCCAGAGATGTGACTATTCGTGATAATGGTGTATTGAGAATGCAGGGACGAATTTGTGTACCCAATGTTGATGGGCTTCGGGAGTTGATTTTGTAGGAGGCCCATAGCTTGCGGTATTCCATTCATCCGAGTGCCGTAAAGATGTATCAGGATTTGAGGCAACACTACTGGTGGAGGCAGATGAAGGAAGATATAGTTGGGTTTGTAGCTCGGTGCCTCAACTGTCAACAGGTGAAGTATGAGCACCAGAGACCGGGTGGGTTGCTTCAATAGATGGAGATTCCGAAGTGGAAGTGTGAGCGGATCACCATGGAATTTGTAGTTAGGCTCCCACGGACTTTGAGAAAGTTTGATGCTATTTGGGTGATTGTGGATCAGCTGACCAAGTCCGCTCACTTTATTTCTGTGTGTATTACTTATTGTTCGGAGCGGTTGGAGGAGATCTATATGTGGGAGATTGTTCGTCTACATGGTATTCCAGTTTTCATTATTTCGGATAGAGCTACTCAATTCACATCATAATTCTTGAGAGCCATTCAGCATGAGTTGGGTACTCGGGTAGAGTTGCGTACAGCATTTCACCCTCAGACGGACCAACAGTCCGAGCGTACTATTTAGACTCTTGGGGATATGCTTCGTACGTGTGTGATCGAGTTTGGAGGGTCTTTGGATTAGTTCTTTCCATTGGCGGAGTTTGCATACAACAATAGTTATCAGTCTAGCATTTAGATGGCATCGTATGAGGCTTTATATGGTAGGCGGTGTAGATCACCGGTGGGTTGGTTTGAGCCAGGTGAGGCTAGATTATTGGGCACACACTTAGTTTAGGATGCTTTGGAGAAGGTTAAGGTGATTCAGGATAGACTCCGTACAGCCCAGTCCTGACAGAAGAGCTATGCAGACCGGAAGGTTCATGATGTTTCCTATATGGTTGAAGAGTGGGTTCTGCTTCGGGTTTCACCTAAAAGGGCGTTATGAGATTTTGGAAGAAAGAAAAGTTGAGTCCGGGGTTTATTGACCCTTTTGAGATATTGAGGCGTGTTGGAGAGGTTTCTTATGAGCTTGCCTTACCTCCCAGCTTGGCAGGAGTTCACCCAATATTTCATGTTTTGATACTCCGGAGGTATCACGGTGATCCGTCGCACGTGTTGGATTTTAGTTCAGTCTAGTTGGAAAAGGATATATCCTATGTTGAGGAGCCAGTGGCAATATTGGACAGGCAGGTTAGGAAGCTGAAGTTGAAGAACATTGCTTCGGTAAAGGTTCAGTGGCGGGGTCAGCCGGTCGAGGAGGCGACCTGGGAGACCAAGCAGGATAAGCGCAACCTTTACCCTCATCTTTTCACTACTTCAGGTATGTCTCTATGCTCGTTCGAGGACGAATAAATGCTTAAGTATAGGAGGATGTGATGACCCGGCCGGTCGTTTTAAGAATTTACGTCCCAATCCCCTATTAACTGCTTTCCCCGTATTTATTTCTGGTATTTTGATTTGTCGGGATGTTCGGCTTTGAGTTTCGAATAGTTTTGGGACACTTAGTCCCTAAATGAGAGCTTAAGTGTTAAAAATTTGACCATAGTCGGAACAGTGTCAAAACGGCCTCAGAATGGAAATTCGATGGTTCTGTTAGCTCCATTGGGTGATTTCAGGATTAGGGGCGCGTGTTCGGAATATGTTTTGGAGATCCGTAGCTAATTTAGGCTTGGAATGTCGAAACTCGAATTTTAAAGTTTTCCGGTTCGATAGTGAGATTTTGATCCGAGGATCAAAATGGAATTCCGGAAGTTGGAGTAGCTCCGTAGTGTTGAATTTAACGTGTGTGCAAAATTTCAGGTCATTCGGACGAGGTTTGATAGACTTTTTGATCGAAAGCGTAATTCTAGAGTTTTTGAAATTCTTAGGCTTGAATCCGATGAGAAATAGGTGTTTTGATGTTGTTCTGAGCGTTCCAAATGTTGGACCAAATTTGAATAAAGTTATGGGATATGTTGATAGGTTTGGTTGAGGTCCCGTGTGCCTCGGAAATATTGGGGTTTTGGTTGGAAACCTAGAAGATTTCAATCTTGGATTTTAAACACGATTTTGAGCATGGAATTAGGAGAAAATTATATATATTTGAGCTCCTAAGGTCATGGGTAACTTTTATCTTCGAAAAATTTCGGATTCCGGGCACGTGGGCCCGAGGGCATTTTGGTCAACTTCTCATTCGGGGTTAGGAATGGTTATAAATTGAGTTGTAAGGTATAGTTGAGCATATATTAATGGATTTGTATGATCATTGGCTAGTTTTGGCGCATTGTGCATTGGTTCAAGCCTTCGGAAGGATGTAGAATGCCTGTTGCGAGTCTTCGGAGCGAGGTGAGTCTCCTTTCTAATCTTGTGAGGGGGAATTTACCCCATAGGTGAAGTAAATGCTTATGTGCTCCTATTTGTGGGGGCTACGTATGCACGAGGTGACGAGAGTCCGTGCGTAGCTACTATCATGCTAATGTCCGGGTAGTCTAGGACCCAAAGAGCATGTTATACCTAGATTATAGTGAACCCATTTATGGTTTGAACTGCCTAAATCACATTAAATTAGTAAATAAATTTCAAAGGGGTTAAGCTTCACTTCTTAAAATTGTTAAAGGAGAATTGGTTTTAATTGAATAAATATTACCCGATAAATTCTTATTTGACTGATTGAGCATGTACTTTATGTGTGTGCCTGCGTCGCATGGATGATTAGCGAGCAGGATATATGTTTAATTATGGAACGGGTCGAACGCCTCGGTGATAATAGATGCATCTATAGTTCGTGCCGCTCGACCTCGGCAGTGCACAATTTACATTCTGTTGGAGCGGGTCATTGACCTCGGCATGATTTGCGCATGTTTATCTGTTACTTGGAAATTTGTAAATGTGGAATTTGCCCTGTGTGGCTTGATATAAATTGATAAGATAATAAAGAACAGACTTTAGAAGCCCTTGATTTATTGTTGAAAGTGTTTACCTGTTTATTTGGCTTCACAGTTAGGACTTCTATATAAGTCCATAATTATTCACACACTTATAGAATATTGATAATGGACCTCTAGTGAGTGTCGAAGTCGGCCTTCTCGTCTCTACCCCTTCGGGATTAGGCGGGATACTCACTGAGTACACGTTGATTACGTAATCATACTACACTTCTGTGCATTTTTGTTGCACAAGTATATATATACCTCTAGCAGCCTATTGGGCGTAGTAGCATGGATGACATTGGGACTAGGTGAGCTGCACCATTTGAGGTGACCGCAGCTAGGGTAGTCCCTTCCAGTGTACTGTATTTACTTTTTGTCCATTGTATTTCGGACGGATATTGTATTTTATTTCTCTTATCAGTAGTTGCTCATGTACTTGTGACACCAGGTTTTTGGGATGGTTTTCAATGGATTTGTACTAGTTGTTATTATTTAAAATTTGAAATTCAAATAGTGAACTTTTATTTATAAAAAAATGGAAGGAAAAACCATAGATTTTCAAAAGTATTAAAAGAGAAATTTATTGATGAGTTAGTTGGCTGGCCTGACAGAGGTGTCCGGCGCCCCCACGACACTTAGTGGATTTTAGGTCATGACAGGTGCGGCACCGCAGAAGCGGCTAAGTCGCCGCAAAAGCGAGTTTGGGCCAAGCTCCAGAATTTCGCAGGTGCAGCTGGGTTTCGCACATGCGGTGCCGCCGATGTGGCGAAGCGACCGCAGATGCGAGCCCAGCCCATTAAGTGAGATGCATTCTTCCGTGGGTGCGGGACCGCAAGTGCGCTCCCTTGACCGTAGATGCGGAAATAGCTGGGCAGAAATTTGAAATTTCGAGGGTTTAGTTTCAAAATTTGGAAATTCGATTTAGAGCTCGGGAGAGGGAGATTTTGAGAGTAAATTGAAGAGGAGATCATTGGGTAACAATTATTTGACCCTCTCTAGTTATATTCCATCAATCTATAGTTAGTTTCATCATTTAATTTCGGATTGGAGATGAAAATTGGGAAAAAAATTGGAAGAAAGTTCTTAGACCAAAAATTCGACTTTTGATTGGGAATTTGACCTTAGATTTGGATAATTTTTGTATGCATGAACTCGTGAGAGTATAAGGATTCTGAAAATATAAATTTTATCTGATTCCGAGATGTGGGCCCGAGGGAAATTTTGGTCATTTTACCTAATTTCGCATATTAGCTTAGAATTTCTTTATAGAATCAGTTACTTGAAGTGTTATTTACAGTATAAAATTTAGTTGAATAGATTTGGGCCATTTGGAGTCGAGTACTCATGGCAAGAACGTGGTCTCGGGTTGATTATTGAGCCGGTTCGAGGTTTGTGGCTTGTCTAACCTTTTGTGGGGGACTCTCCCCTTAGGATTGGTATTATGATAATTGAAATACCTTGTACGTGAGGTGTCGAGTGCGTACTTGTGCTAATTGTTGAAAATCATGTTTTCATTAAAAATAGCCTTCATTATGTTTTCCTTTCTCGCTTACACCACTTGGAATTTAAGCATGTGGTTAGCCTAGAGAAGCATGTCTAATTGACTAAATTGCTCTATTTGCTTTAATTGCCTTATTTGTATTAAGTGAAGCATTCTAGGTTGGAAATTATCTGTTTTTGCTTTGGTATGAAGTTGAGCGAAATTGAGTATTCCTTTTTCTGCTATTGTTGCGTGTTTTATTTTGGGACTATGGGGAGGCATCCTAAGAGATCCCCGAATGAATTTATGATTTGAGCTGAAGTGCGGGATACCGAGAGATCCCTGGCATGTATATTGAGGATATCAAGAGATCCTCGGGATACCAAGCGATCTCTAGCATATATTGAGGATACCAAGACGTCCTCAGCGTATATTGAGGATACCAAGAGATCCTCGGGATATTGATAGATTCCTAGCAATATATGAGGATACCAAGAGATCCTCGGGATACCAAGAGATCCCTAGTATAGATTGAGGATACTAAAAGATCCTCGGGATACTGAGAGATCCCCGGTTATTATCCTTGTGTTCGTTTTGGCTTCTGTTTTGGTTATTGCATCCCTTACTTTTTCGTATTAAATTCTTATTGCTAGCTTTCAATTGTATTGTTTATCTTATTCTGTCGCACCTTATATTTTTATCTTATCTCAGTAGGGCCCTGACCTTCCTCGTCACTATCCAACCGAGGTTAGGCTTGTCACTTACTGAGTACCACTGTGGTGTACTCATGCCCTTTCTCTGCATGTTTTTCATGTGTAGATCCAGGTACCTTGACTAAGACTTACCACTCTTTAGGCAAGGTGATCCTTTGGAGACTTCGAGGTATATCTGTCGTGTCCGCAGACTAAGGAGTCTCTCTCTTTTCTCTGTTATAGTGATTACCCTTCTATCTTTACTATTGATGTAGACATTCCGGAGTTAGATCATTTTTACTGTATTTGTAGCTTGTTATTCATGTGTTTTCGGGTTTTGGGAAAACTATATTGGTTTCGAGGATTTATATTGTGTATGTCGAGCGGTACTTTTAAACGTTGTTATATCACTTTATTCTGTTTTAAATTGTCTTATTCCACATTTTTGGTTTATCTTCCGCAATTTAGGCTTACCTAGTCATAGAAGAATAGGCGCCGTCACGATGGTTCACAGGGCGAACCAGGGTCGTGATAGTTTATAGAGGAATCTTCAAGATCATCAAAAGTGTCAATACAATTTTCAGGTAAGAGTGAATACCGTGTCAATGCCCATTTCGTGAGGGTTTCGTCAAATTTTTCACAAAGACTAATTCAATTTCCCGCTTGGTTAAGTCTTTGCCTTTAACCCATGTGGTGAATGCAGTAACATTGTCTCGTGGGCCAGTGGTCACATCATATTTAGGGATATCAAGCATCTTGAACTTTTTGGGAATTGGTAAAGGTGTTGCACTTGGCTTTCAGGGTTGTTAAGAATATTTGTCTATATCCACTCTTATGGTTATCGGTGTCACTCCATGTATTTATTCTATCCGCTCATTTTGTTCCTTGAGTTGTTTCTATAAGGTTAGTACCAAACTTTGTAAATTTTAATTGTTTGGAGTACCCCGATCCTCCATCTCCCGTATCATTTGGTATTACTCCACTTCCTCAATTATCGCCCCGACCGAGGGTTTCCTGAGTCATATTTACTGGTGGAGAGGCATGCACAAGGTTAGGTACCCATTTGCAAATACACGTTGTAGACGCGTGATTTTTTACCCTCCCTGAGATTTTTCATATTTTTGGCGTAAAATATTTAATTTAGCCTTAATAGAGTTATTTGAGCTAATTTTGACTCTTTTACTTTATTTTCGTCACAAAAATGAAAATAACAAAAAATATATATATAAATTTTAGTTTATGTATTGTCATAAACTTGAAAAATACAAAAAATAGTACCTTGTTTTTTATCTTTATATAATTTTGAAAATTACAAAAATAGTTTCATTAATGTTTTGTAGCCATTTTAATCTTTTAAAAAATACAAAAATAGTACTTTATATTTTTACCTTTATATAAAACGAAAATTACAAAAAAAAATAGTTTTATTAATGTTTTGTAGTTATTGTAATTTTGAAAAAATATAAAAATAGTTTTGTTTTAATTTTTAGTCTTAATTCTAATAGTTATTTTGTTTACGTAAGATTAATTAAATAACATCGTGTTCTTATTCTCGGTTACAGGCAAAGAATAATATTCGGGTTCAAATTACCCGTTTTTAGGCCTAATTTTCGGACCTAGCCCATAATAATCCGAGTCCACCACACGTGGGGAACACACGTGGGGGACACGGACAGAACACGAGGCCTTGGGTACCCAACCCACGTGAGCCCCATCACACTTGGTCTTCACAAATTTTGAATACAAAAATACTTACACATTTTGAAAAGGAAAAAGAAAAAAGACAATACACATATACATACACTCACGGGGGCACCACGTTTTGGAGGGGGGAATATTACTGTGGAGTCATCTTCTTCAGCAGGAGAAAAAACACAAAAAAAAACCTAACTAGACCCTAGCCTCCACACCCCAAAACAGCCCCCTCACGCCCTCATCTCCCTCGCCAAATACCACTAGTCGCCCAACGACCACACTTCAACACCACTGTCACGTGAAGCTGCTGCCGCTGCTTCTTCTTCGTCCAAAAAACAACCGTCGACCACCCTCAACCAAACGACCCTACCTCCATCGCACACTAGCGAAACGACCAGCAGTCCCCCAAACGACGAACCTCCGTCGACCACCCTTTCTGCTCCATCTTCTTCGTCGTAAACCAGACCACGTCGCCAAACAACCAGCTCCATCTCCAAGCCTCCCGTCGCCCAGCACAGTCGACCACACCCCAAACGCACCAGCTCCAGCCCCCC
>MU769531.1:17724-27928 GCA_026770625.1 Nicotiana glauca
TTCAGTTAGCTAATGTGAGAGAAGGGAAGGCTCGTGACCTGGACCAAGTGAAGTGCATCAAGGGCGAGGATGGCTGAGTTTTGTTGGATGAGGCACATATTCGTCGAGATGGCAGAGTTACTTCCATAGACTCTTGAACGAAGAAGGGGATAAGAATATTGTGCTGGGTGATTTGGAATACTCTGAGAGTCGTCGAGGCTTTGGGTATTGTAGGCATGTTGAAGTTGAGGAGGTCGAGATGGTTATGCGTAAGATGAGCCCGAGCGACCGTACCGCACGAGATCCCGATGGAATTTTGGAAGAGCGCGGGCAAGGCGGGCTTGGAGTGGCTCATGGGGTTATTTAATGTCATTTTAGGATGATGAAAATGCCCGAGGAGTGGAGGTGGAGTACGATGATCCTTTTGTACAAGAACAAGGGTGATGATATCCAAAATTTGTATTAACTATCGGGGTATCAAGCTGCTAAGCAATATTATGAAAGTTTGGGAGAGGGTGGTGGAGCGGAGGGGGAGAAGGAGTGTGTCTATTTCCGAGAACCAGTTCAAATTTATGTCGGGACGTTTAACTACGGAAGTCATTCGCCTTGAGGAGTGACTTACATATGGTATTCATCGACTTAGATGTTAGTTTGATAGTTAAATGGTAGTAAATAACCCTAATCCCATATGTATCAGGAGTAGGACATGTATTATATATATATATGGCTCATTGTATCATTGCCAATTTTTTTTGATAAGGTAAAAGTTTTTATTCATAAGGTACCAAGATGGTACAAAAAGTTACAGAAAACACCCCAAAACAGTCATATCCTATAAGCTTCCAAGTAAATCGAGAAACTCTAAAAACTTTTGACGTTCTGTTGATACACTGATTTTACACCAATAAAACAAGTTGTGAATACATTTGTTTCTAATTCTAAAAATGTGCTCCCTATGTCCTTCAAAACAAGCCTGGTTCCTTTCCAGCCATAAAGTCCAGAAGATGCATAATGGGATGGTTCTCCATATTTGCTTCGGTCTTCTAGGTACTCTTTGACTATGCCACTCTTCCAACAAGCTCCTAACAGTCGGTGGCATCACCCAAGAAATTCCACATATGTTCAAGAATAAATCCCAATATTGTCTAGCAATTCTACAATGAAGCATAATATTATTCACTGATTCTTGATCTCCTTCACACAAATAGCATCTATTGCTAAGATTAAATCCTCTTTTTTGCAGATTGTCTTGTGTCAAACATGCTTCCCAAGTTGCTATCCAACCAGAGCATGCCACCTTGGCAGGAGCTTTTGTCTTCCATATCATCTTCCATGTCCAATTATCAACCCTGTGTCTTGACTGCTTAATCAGCATATTGTAACAACTTCTGACTGAAAACTTTTTATCCTTTTCCTCTGCCCAGATCAATGCATCCATCTTACTATGATTAATTGAGATTGAATCAAGTTGCTGAAGTAAGAAACAATAGTCTTCTATCTCCCAGTCGTTCAGGTTTCTTCTGAGCTCCACTTGCCAACCTGATTCTGTGAAAAAATTAGCAATCACACCTCCCTTATTAAGGGAATAGTTGAATAGAGAAGGATACTTAGATTTCAAGCATTCCTCCCCTATCCATAAATCTGTCCAGAATTTAATTTTTTGCCCATTCCGAACTTCCAGCTTTGTTTGTTTCAGAAATTCTTCCCAAAGTTTACTAATACACTTCCAAATACCTCCTTTTGCATTCAAGTGTAAAGAGGAAGGTCTCCAATCAGTCTTGATTCCATAAATAGCACTGATCAGCTTCTTCCATACTTTATCCCCTTCCTGAGTAAATCTCCATAGCCATTTAAAAAGTAGACTCTTATTGTGGGCTTTCAAATTCCTAATCCCCAAACCACCCCCTTCTTTATCATTTAACACCACTTGCCATTTAATTAAATGCATTTTCTTTTTAGTAGCATTGCCATCCCATAGAAAATTATTCCTCATGGTGTTTATCTTTTTCTCCACTGCTACAGGCATAGCAAAGAGTGACATTAGGTAGGTTGGCATTCCATCTAACACACTTTTTATCAATGTGACTCTACCCTCCCATAGATAAATATTGCTTCTTCCAGGGAACCAACTTATTTGCACATCTATCCAAAACCCCTTGCCACATGTTCTGATCATTTTTTCTAGCACCCAGAGGTAGCCCAAGATATACAGTTGGAAATCTCTCAACCTTGCAACCCAAGATAGCAGCCAACTCCTCAACTGTATCATCAGCATTAATGCTAAAGATGTTGCTTTTGCCCAGATTAGTTCTTAATCCAGTCACTGCTTCGAAAATTTGCAGAATTCCTTTTAAGTATAATTTTTGCTCTTTCTCTGCTTCACAAAAGAGAAGGGTGTCATCTGCATATAAAATATGAGAAACTGTGACTATTATCACCAGATCTACTAGAATGCATCCCTTTAATCCATCCCAATTTCTCTGCCTTCATTAACATCCTACTAAAAACTTCCATCACCAAGGTGAACAAATATGGGGACAAAGGGTCCCCTTGTCTCAAACCCCTTTGAGAATTGAGATCTAAAATAACCCTGGGGATTTCCATTAATTAACACAGCAAAACTTGCGGTAGATACACAAAACTTGATCCAGTCAATCCATCTGTCTCCAAAGTTCATTTGCCTTAGAATGTTTAACAGACAAGACCAATTCACATGGTCATAAGCTTCTCAAGATCCAATTTGCAAGCAACACCTTTTTCTTCATTCTCAACAGATAGTCAACACTCTCATTTGCAATCATAGCAGCATCAATTATTTGCCTGCCCTTAATAAATGCATTCTGGCTATTTGATACTACTTTATCAATTACCACTTTAAGTCTTTCTGCCAACAGTTTTGCAATGATCTTATATACACTTCCCAACGGACTAATAGGTCTAAATCCTTCACCTCTTTAACTCCCTTTTTCTTGGGGATCGATGCAATGAAAGTAGAATTCATACTTCTGATAAAGGAACCCTTTTTATAAAAAGCCTCCACAGTTTGCCACATATCATTCTTAACTGTATTCCAGCACTTTTGGAAGAAATAAAGATTGAAGCCATCAGGTCCGGGTGCTTTATCTCCTCTAAGGCCTCATTTGTTTTTTTAAGATTAAGATGTCTGAATCTGAATACACATCTGAACATCAAGATGTGTATTAAGATTAAGACGTCTTAATCTGAATACACATCTGAATATATTAAGATACGTATTAAGATCTGAATACTAAATAATTAAGACTGTTTGATTTTTAACATCTGAATATATAAAATTTATCTTTATTTGAAAATTAATAAACATAAAATTCAAATGAAATACTAACTAATCTAATATTCTATCAATAAAAAATATAGTTTTTTAAAATATGATAGTTGGTGGTGGTGATGGCTAACGGGAGAATGTCAACTAGAGGCGGTGGTGGTGGTAGTTTTGGTTGATGATGGTGGTTCATACTAGTAGCTAGTAGTGATTGGTAGTGGTGTCGATTATGATTGAGGATGGTGGTGGTGATAGTTAATATGACGGGTGGTGGTAATAGTTATGATTGAGGAAGGTGGTGGTAGGTTATAATGATGGGCAGTGCCGGCTGTAGTTGTTGATGGTGATGGGGTGGTCAGTTGTGATAGTTGAGGTGGATGAGTGTTGATTGTGGGTGAGAATGATGGTAGTCGGAGTGGTGGGGATAGTGGGTGGTGATGGTCGATAATGGTGGTGGTGGTGGTGGTGGTGGTGGAGGTGGAGGTAGTGGTGGTGGTGGTGGTGGAGGTAGTGGTGGTGGTGGTGGGGGTGGTAGTGGTGGTTGAGTATGGTGTGGTGGCGGCATGGTGGTAGTTGATAATGGTAGAAGGTGGCGGCAGTTAATAATGAATGTGTGATAGCATCTTAATGAAATTAAGTCTCTGTTATAGATCTTAATCATACAGACCTATTCAGACCCATTAAGTGGTTGTGAAGTAAAAAAAACAAACAAACTTAATGATTAAGATCTGAATAATTAAGATTCAGACTTTAAAAACAAACACACTTTATGTCTGAGATAAATGATTAAAATTCAGACCTCCATGAAGTGCAAACAAATGAGGCCTAAATGATTTAATAACATTTTCCAACTCTTCCATAGAGAAAGGTCTCTGCAGCCACTCCTGCAGCCACTCCTTGTCATCATCAGAAAGAGTCATCAAAGTATCATCTTCCCATCTTGGCCTCCATTCTTCAGTTTCGCTCAACAATTTCTCATAGAATTTCTGAATATGAGATTTGATTCTGTTATCATCATCCACCAACTCTCCATCAATTTCTATCTTGTCAATACAATTGAATCTCTTACGGGCATTAGCTTGTCTCTGAAAAAACTTAGTATGTTTATCCCCTTGCTCAAGCCATATGCATCTAGACTTTTGTCTCCATGATATCTCCTCAGCTTTTGCCAATTCCTCCAGCTCCATCATGATAGAATTTCTTTCTGAATCATTTTCATCATCCTGATCAAATCCCATACCGTGGTCAATTTCTTCCCGTCGGATCAATGCCTTATTTTTCCTATCCTCCAATTTACCAAAGACCTCTTTATTCCATTTTTTCAAATCGCCTTTCAAAAGTCTAAGTTTCTTTGCAAGAACAACATCAGGATCACCTTGAAGATTGTAAGATTTCCACCAGTTGTCAATTAGTTCTAAGAAGCCTTTATGCTCCATCCACATATTTTCAAATTTAAAATACTCTTTTCCTTTTCTCCGGTCTCCACATTCTAATAAAATTGGGCAATGATCTGAAGTAGTTCTAGGAAGAACCCTCTGTTTCACAAATTTAAAATGTGCATCCCAATCTTCAGATAATAAGAATCTGTCAATCCTGGAAGCACTTTGACTGTTTTTCCCCCTAAACCAAGTATAGGAACGTCTATGAAGTGGTAGATCAATCAAAGAAAGATCATGAATAAAATTTGAGAACTCTCTCATAGCTCTTGAGTTCTTGGTTCTTCCCCTCTTCTCCTCTTCAAACCTGATTACATTAAAATCCCCCCCCCCCATAATTCCATTAATTGCAGCCAATTCCTTCCATAAGTCTTTCCTCTCTTTCTTATCACATGGACCATAAACTCCCGTAAGAGCATTTTTTTTTTGGTTTTGTTTAAATAATTTTTAAACCATTAAGACAACTCCCGTAAAAGCATATTGGTATCCAGATTTTTCTTCTTCCAGTAAGATTGTGACTGAATGTTGACCCTTGATGTGTTCCAAACATTTCCATCTTCTTTTATCCCAGAATATAACAATCCCACCACTGTTACCCTGTGCTTCCATTTCAATCCACTCAGTCCATCTTGATCCGCCAATCTATCTGATGCACTCTAGATTTATCTTTTTCATTTTTGTTTCTGTCAAGCACACAATATCAGACTTCCATTTACATAACACTAATTTACCAGTTCCCTTTTTTCTAACTTATTAACACCCCTCACATTCCAGCAAATTATTTTCAACTTCATAGATCAACTGGAACTGCTCTCCTTCCTTTTCCTCTCCCCCTTTAGATGTATCGCCTCCAAAGCCCACTCCAAACTCTAGTAGTTTCAGTTCACTTATTTTTTACCGGGAGAAACAATACTCACAGAAGCAAATGAAGAAGATTTTTTGGGTCTTTCACTGTTGATCCTCATAAGGAGCTCTATTAGCTTTTTCCCAATGTCGTCGGTCTTTATCCCCAATTGCTTGTTAATTTTTGCCATGTTTCTTTTAACCCAGACCGATGTTTTCAATTGCATTAACTTGTGCTCGATATTCAACGACTAATTCTCATACCATGGCAACATCAAAATATCCTAGGCTTCATCAATTTCTACTTCTTCTTCAACTTCCGGTCTCTCTTCAAAGTTAAGCAAAGCTTCGTCAGTCTCTTCTTCGTTGTGGGAAAAATTATTCATCAGATTCTCTACCATATCTCCATTGATGCTTGGGATATCTTCCTCTGAAAGAAGATTCTCCAGATTCTTCTCTTCTTTCCTCTCTGAGTTGCTTACCATTTCAATTGCCCATAATCTTTCATTTGGGTCTTCTTCTTGCTGAATAACATCTGTGACCTTCCTTTCTGGAGAAAAAGTTTTTGTTTTTATCGCCTCAACTTCAACAGCTAAAGGGTCGAAGGAGTTGGATAATTCTAGATCTCCAGCATTAGAAAAGGGCTTTTGAATACATGGGTCAACCACTTTTACTCTATAACGAGCTTTTTGGCCCATTTTTTCCGATTAAAACCCTCATTTGGGCCTGAATTCTGTTTTGAAATATTAGAGCCTTTCGGCCCATTATTGTAACCAGCCTTGTTTGCAATAGAAATATTTGGGGCCCATTTATTAGACGACACCTGATTCTTCCTTTTAAACGACACGTGGCCCGTCCCCAAACTCAAGTTTAGGTTATTAATAATTCTTGGCACACGTATCTCACGTGCCTCCGATCTCATAATTTCAGTTGCCTTGGAACTCGAAGGTGCTGATTGTGTCTCATTAATGAGATTCTTGGAATTCTGAGAAACTTCCCGATGATCTTCTCCTCTTCTCCGATGACCTTCTCTGTCACTATTCCGGCCAACTTCCTCCACCCAAGAAATTGATTCGACCCATAAAGGAACTTTGAAGTTAAGATTTTCCACAATCAGTTCGATTGATGCCGGAAACGATGAATCGGATTTTTTTACACATTCTCGCCCATCTCGAATATCTTCTATTTCTTGTGTCTTCATCAATACCCAGATAGCCACCATACCGGTCACCAGCCATTTTGAAGATATTCTCTGACCATAGGTGAGAAGGAAAACCTATTAACTTGATCCAAACCTTTAGGTTTAGAGTTCCTGCGATTACAAGTTAAAACAGGGGACCACCAATCCAGAAGTAATTCTTGATTTTCATACATCCATTTTCCCATTTTGATTCTCTCTGCTTCCACTCTCGAAGGGAATTCAAAAAGGAAATATTCATCATTCAATTCCTTAACAACCACCCCTGCTGGAATTTTTCACTTTTTGTTTGCCCAAACTTGTAACTCTTTATAGTTAGGAAACTTATGAGGACAATTACTAAAGGAACTCAATAAGACACTTTCGATGAAAATCCGCTCTACTTCTTAGCGAACTAGATTCAATCCGAAGCTGATTTGGTTCCAAGGACTCATTGTTTATCAATTTAATTTCGTCTTTAGGCCATTGTTCTATTCGTGCCACTTGAATAAAACTTTCTCCGCTTTTAGAATTTAGAGGCTCATACCTCTTCTTTTCCTTTTCTAGAACAAATCTCTTGATCTTTTCTGCAAAATCTGACCACCAAACATTCTCACTGATCTCAGGAACTATGATGGATACTTTACTACTGCCTTTCTCTGCCACTACTCTGATGAATCTGCCCATCCTATTAAAGTTCTGGAAAATACGATATGAATATAATGGACTTTGAAAGACCCAGCTTCTAGAAATGTTACCCCACCGCTCCGTTGCCAATTTCATGCCGTTACATAAGCCCAGAATAGTAAGTCTGTCCATAGTAACTCTGTTCATTAGAAATCTTCTCCTTTCCACGATTCCGAACCAATTATCACTAAGTTCCACTACTTCAAAAGATTTGTTGCTGGAGAAGAACAAGCAAGCTCTTCCCATTTTAGAATAAATTTGTTAACTGACCATCTTCACTTTTCTCGTCGCCGTAAAGTAGGCTTAAGTTACTCAGTGAAAAATGATCAATTAATAAAAAGGATAGAGAAGAGACAAGAACCTATGGGAAGAGATAAAAGGATTGAAAGATCACGGGATAGAAAGGAGTATAGGGTAAAGGAGAGAATCAAGAATAAGAAGCTAAATTATCGGAAAAGGAGATCGCCGGTAACGAAAGCTATCAGAAAAGGTGATTAGGAATAGGCCTTGGGCAGATTGCACGAGTTCCAAGAGAGCATTTTTACTCCTTTTTAGACATGCTTTGTTCTGGTACCTGGGTTACTCTAATATCGTCAATATTAATCAATAATATTTTCTCCCGTGCTTTCTCACATGGTATCAGAGCAATAGTGAGAAATTTATCGTTGTGCATCATTCCAGCTACTTCCGGGAAGAAAGACCCCGTCGCTGTGCAATTTTCCGGTGACTTAGGAGGCTGTCCGCAACAAAATAATTTTTCCTTGGTGTTTTGCAAAATCCAACACCACCCCTAAGATAGAGGCGACCAAACCCTAGAAAAAATCTCTGGAAAACGCCCTCCCACACGCCCTCACGCACCGGTCAGAGGAGGGTTTCCACCGGCGCGTCTGTCCCACGCGCCGTCGCGTGTGCCTGTTTCTGGCCATTTTTGGCCGACCTTCTTCAGGACAGCCTTATTGCGAGGTTTTTCCGAGCCTACCCATCAAGTTTACATCAGATTCCGACGACTTTTTTATTTCCGGCGAGCTACAATGTCCGGTGAACAATAACAGTGAAACAGTGATTTCTAGACAATTTTCTGACTTTTTCCGACGTGAACATTATAATGTCATTCTTATTGCCTTAGACTCACAATTCGTTGGATCCAATACATTGAATCCAATCCAGATGGTTTCTTTACCGGATTATATTGAGTTCCTTCAGTACAAAGCATGTAAACAGACATCTTCAGGATTAGCCTCCGTTGCTCCAACCAATAGTAGCATGACTTGTGTCTCCCAATCTTCACCTTCTGAGTCTTGGGTCATTGATTCAGGTGCATCTGATCATATTTCTGGTAATAAATCTCTTTTCACTAGTATTTCATATTTTCAATATCTTCCAACAGTCACAATGGCCAATGGTCTCAAGCCATGGCAACTGCAATAGGTCAAGCAAGTCCACTTCTTTCCTTACCTTTAGACTCGGTTCTTTATGTTCATGGTAGTCCTTTTAATCTCATAGCCGTTAGTCGCTTAGCCAAATCACTTAAATCTGCTATTTTATTTCTTGATGACCTTGTTTTTATACAAGAACGCAGTACGGGACGGATCATTGGTACCGGACGTGAATCGAATGGACTTTATTACCTTATCCTTGCAAAATCACATGGACTCGCATGTTGTCTTCCTCCAATACCTTGTCCCGTTACTGATTCACTAGATTTATTGCATAAACTGTTGGGACATCCTAGTTTGTCAAAATTTCAGAAAATGGTACCTGACTTATCTCACTTGTCCACTCTAGAGTGTGAGTCATGTTAGCTCGGTAAGCATACCCGCTCCCATTTCCCGCGGCGTCTTGATAATTGAGCAGAGTCGCCTTTTACTTTAGTCCATTTAGATGCTTGGGGTCCTAGTCGGGTCAGTTCTACCTTGGGATTCCGCCACTTTGTCAGTTTCATTGATGATTATTCCAGGTGCACTTGGATATTTTTGATGAAAAATCGATCTGAGTTGTTTTCTATTTTCCAGAACTTCCACGCTGAAATTCAAAATCAATTTGGGGTTTCTATCCACACATTTCGTAGTGATAATGCCCTAGAGTATTTGTTTTCCCCATTTCAGCAGTTTATAAACTCCCATGGGATCATTCATCAAACATCTTCTCCGTACACATCCCAACAAAATGGGGTAGCTGAAAGAAAGAATAGACATCTTATTGAAACTGCTCGTACCCTACTCATACAAGCTCATGTTCCGCTGCATTTTGGGGGAGATGCAGTTTTTTACATCTTGCTATCTTATTAATCGTATGCCATCTTCAGCTATCCAGAATCAAGTTCCATTCTCTGTCCTGTTTCCCCACTTACCTTTGTTCTCTCTTCTACCTCGTGTCTTTGGGAGTACGTGCTTTGTTCATGGTCTTACTCCATGAAAAGATAAGTTAGCTCCTCGTGCTCTTAAGTGCATATTTCTGGGTTACTCGAGAACGCAAAAGGGATATCGATGTTATTCTCCTAACCTTCAGCGATTTCTTATGTCTGCTGATGTTACCTTCTTTGAAACCCAATCATACTTCACAGGTCCAGTTAATCACTTAGATATTTCTATTTGGAGATTTAGTCCCTATCTCCCATTCATCTTCCTCCATAGCTTCACTACCTATAGTTCCATTTGCTCCACCACCTGAAAATGTTGGTTTATGTTTAGTCAACAATGGCATGCTGAAAATGTTGGTTTATGTTTAGTCAACAATGGCATGCTGAAAATGTTGGTTTATGTTTAGTCAACAATGGCATGC
>MU769531.1:29986-43306 GCA_026770625.1 Nicotiana glauca
GAAAAAGTGGTGGAGGTATTTCAATTCTCGGTTATGTGGATTCTGACTATGCAGGAGATCTGGACAGAAGAAGGTCCACAACTGGATGCATATTTACCCTCGTTGGCAGTGCCGTTAGTTGGAAGTCGACTCTGCAGTCGATTGCCGCTTTGTCTAAAACAGAAGCAGAATACATGGCAGCAGCGGAGGCGATGAAGGAAGCTATCTGGCTGAAAGGTTTAGTAGCGGAATTGAGTTTGGTTCAGCTGGAATCAACTCTTAGATGTGATAGTCAGAGTGCTATTCATCTAATGAAAAATCAAAGATTTCATGAGCGCACTAAACACATTGATGTCAGATTTCATTTCCTTCGAGATGTTGTTGAAGAGGGAACTATCAAGGTCGTGAAGGTTATCACAGACGATAATGCTGCAGATATGTTGACCAAGATAGTCCCGCTCGCTAAGTTTGCACACTGCAAAGACTTGGCGGGGGTGTGCATCAACTGATGCAACTCCGAAGAGAACAGTTGTTAGGTGGAGGTGGTATGTTCAACCATGGTTTGATTCTTCTTGTTTCTTACAACGGGATTGCCCAATAAGCTTAGAAGTTTTGGCCAGAGTTGTTCACACGCACGCTCGAAACGCAAACCAAGGTGGAGATTGAAAATGTTGGTTTATGTTTAGTCAACAATGGCATGCTGAAAATGTTGGTTTATGTTTAGTCAACAATGGCATGCCAATTGGAAGAGTTGGTGGAAAGAGTTGGCATGAATGCTAGGAGGAAGCTTCCTCCTTTGATGTCACCCATGACATCAAGAGGAGGTAGTTTGATGTCACCAATGACATCAAGAGGAGGTCCTTACCTCTATAAATAGATGCACTCTTTCATTTGTAGAAACCATCCCAAAAATAATACAATACATTGTAGTGAGTAGAGAGTTAAGAGAGAAATTCTCTTAAGTGTAATTGGGAAATCTCCCCTTCCTTTGTAAATAATAGAAAGGCAATTGTTCTCTGGTGGACTTAGGATTATTTTGATCCGAACAACGTTAAATCTTGTGTTCTTTCTTTTACGTTTCCGCTAACACCACCTATAGCTCCAGTGCCACCACTGAGTCCAGTGCCACCACCTAGTCCAGTTCCACCAACTATAAGCTCCAGTGCTACCACCTAGTCCAGTTCAACCTTCTACAGCTCCACCACTCCTGACTTATCATCGTCGTCCGTGCCCAGCATCAGGCCCAGCTGATTCACGCCCTGCACTTGACCCTGCTAATACTACGGACTTGTCTCCTCTTAATCAACCTATTGCACTACGAAAAGGTATACGGTCCACTTTTAATCCTCATCCTCATTATGTCGGTTTAAGTTACCATCATCTGTTATCATCCCATTGTGCATTTGTGTCGTCTTTGTCCTCTGTTTCCATCCCTAAGTCTACAGGTGAAGCACTGTCTCATCCCGGATGGCGACAGGCTATGATTGACGAGATGTCTGCTTTACATACGAGTGGTATTTGGGAGCTTGTTCCTCATCCTTCAGGTAAATCGACTGTTGGTTGTCGTTGGGTGTGCAGTCAAAGTTGGTCTAGATGGCCAGTTTGATCGACTTAAGGCTCGTGTTGTTGCCAAATGGTATACTCAGATATTTGGACTCGATTACAGTGATACTTTCTCTCCTGTGGCTAAAACTGCATCCGTCCGCCTTTTTCTATTAATGACTGCTGTTCGCCATTGGCCTCTCTATCGGTTGGACATTAAGATTGCTTTTCTTCACGGTGACCTTGAGGATGAGGTTTATATAGAGCAACCACCTGGTTTTGTTGCTCAGTGAGAATCTAGTGGCCTTGTATGTCAGTTGCGACGGTCCCTCTATGGTCTAAAGCAGTCTCCTCGAGCCTGGTTTGGTAAGTTCAGCACAGTTATTCAGGAGTTTGGCATGACTCGTAGTGAAGCTGATAACTCTGTATTTTATCGACATTCTGCTTCAAATCTCTGTATTTATCTAATCGTTTATGTTGACGATATTGTTATTACCGGCAATGATCAGGATAGTATTAGTAAGTTGAAGCAACATTTCTTTTAGCACTTTCAAACTAAGGATCTGGGCAGATTAAAGTATTTTCTGATTATTGAGGTGAGCTCAGTCTAGCTCAGGTATTGTGATCTCACAACAGAAGTATGCCTTAGATATTCTTGAAGAGGCAGGAATGACAGGTTATAGACCTGTTGACACTCCGATGGATCCGAATTCTAAACTTCTGCCAGGACAGGGGGCCTCTTAGGGATCCTGCAAGATATAGGCAGTTGGTTGGTAAATTAAATTACCTCACAGTGACTAGACCTGACATTTCCTTTCATGTGAGCGTTGTGAGTCAGTTTATGGATTCTTCCTGTGATAGTCATTGGGATGCAGTTGTCCGCATTCTTCGGTATATAAAATCAGCTCCAGGCAAAGGCTTATTTATTGTATCATTGTCAATATTAATCAATAATATTTTCTCCCGTGCTTTCTCACATTAGAAAAGAATTACGATAAAGTTTCGCGGGAGGTTTTGTGGAGATGTTTGGAGGCTAGGGGTATGCCGGTTGCATACATTAGAGCGATTAAGGATATGTATGATGGAGCTAAGACCCAGGGTGTGGACAGTGGGAAGGGACTCAAACCACTTTTCTCACGACCCAATAACTAACCCTGTTGTGATGGTGCCTATCGTGATACTAGGCATGCCGACACATTACCAAAACAAAACAATATCTTCATTTCAAAAAAAAAAATATTTTATTACTTATTTATTTTTGTTTGGCGTACAAAAAAACTTTTTGAATTCCCGGTAGAAAGAGATTTCGCTAACGAAAAAGCCTTTAATGCTATCGAATATCCCTTCCTTTTCCAAATATTTTTACGAATACGCTTTTTTGATGTCGAAGTGCGTTCCAAAGCTATTTAATATAAAACCTTCGTAAAGGAGTTCAATTCAAAACAAAGTGCGGGAAAGAAAGTCCGACATCGGGATGTCACTTGTCATGAGCATCTACTACAACCGTCTGACAAATATCAAGACTAACATAGTCTTGAAATATCTGAATACAACTAAGTGAAGATAAAGAGGGTGGAAAGCAGGGCTGCTAACGCCGATGGATCTGCAACTGAACAATCAACACTCGCTACTGTCTAGAAATGCCTGGATCTGCACACAAGGTGTAGAGAGTAACGTGAGTATGCCAACTCAGTAAGTAACAACATTAAAAAAAGACCGAGAAGCAATGACGAACAATAATGCAAGTAAAGTTCATATCACAAAAACTCAGTAAAATACTGCATGCTTTTAAAATCACAGTTTGAATCAAATCAGCTTGTTTAAATCCAGTTCCAGTAAAATCATTTAAAAACATCCACTACAAGAAAATAGGCTTTTAACGAATGAAAATTCGATCGTTAAATGTCTTATTCCGGTCGCTATAAGTCAATAACGACCGAACAAAATTTGGTCGTCACCGGTCGCTAAAAGTTTCGTCGTTAAAAGTTAACGACCGGTCGTTACAGAACGACGGTAAAAAATCTGGTCGTTGTACCTTCCTTTAACGACTAAATCTTCCCTTCATTAATTGCTATTCCCGTCGTTAAATCAACTAAGTACAATAACAAAATCTAATAGCTAAAATTGCTTTTACCTTCAATAATTATCTATATATCTACCATAACATCCAAAAATCATCATTATATGGTTATTACTCACACACACATCTGAAGACATACAAATTAATCAATATTCATATAAAATTTTATTATCAATTACATAGAACAAAAGCATCACATTACAGAAAATAAACCCATCTGAATTGTATGACATTATTATTTGTTTTAACTCCTACATAAAAGAATAGAATTGTAACATGTACCAACGATAGAATCTTTAAATAACTCCTAACAAAAAAAAAAAAAAAAAGGTCTCTCTTGTGCTTCAACTTGTTCTTTAACATTTCCAGTTGCTTATGCTTCGTCTGCACTTTCTTCTGGGGCAAAATTTTCAGACTTCAAATTTTTGATCTGCCAAATGAACAATATTAAAAGAATTTGTTAATAAAAAGACTTCAAAGTCCTGACAAGCATATGCAGATATGTGTGTGTCCACGTCACTCTGTTCTTGTTCTTGAGGAACAGAGGTACAAAAATCCAACCAGAATGGCATCAACTTGACTAGATAAATAATGAAAATGCTAAACCAGGAAGTTGTCTTTTTACTGGAGCATGAATTCATGTTTTAGTGACATGGTGAAATAATTATACTCTCGAATTTAGACTAGCTAGATCTATATAGTTTAGCTAAACATCTACAGGAGACACTAGCGATAAGATGTAGTAGAAAGGAGCCAAGTTTATCATGTGAAAAAGTGTGATACCTTAACCAAAGTTGCTACCCCAAGCACTTGCAAAAATTCATCTCTGGTAATGAAGCCCAAAACCAGTTAAAATCTTTGATGCACCAATCAGTCAGACAGTCACAAAGAGAATGTTATTCAGTTACAAGGTATAGGATGAGAAATTGTTAGGTTTATATCCTAGTTCCAGATAACTAGTAAAAGTAAAACAATGAGAAATTGGTAGGTTTATTCACCATCTACTGTAGTGCTCTTTAGCTGTTTTTAGGGGTGGGCGTTCGGTACTTCGGTACGGTATCTATAAATTACGGTTCGGTACCAGTAAACCCAGAGTTATATCAACACATAACACAGGTCAATATTTGCATCTTTTAAAAAACTACTTATGTCCGTTGACAAGCACAAAGGAATCAATTCATGGATAGCTTCTTAGGAAACATGAAAGATCGTTAAAGCTATGACAGCACCAAAATAAATCTAGTACTTGAACCTGGATACCAGCAATAAAGATCTACTTGATAATGCAATCAAATAATCCTACAGGAAACGGTCAGGTACCATACCAAAAGAAAAAAAGCAGAAAGCACACTTTCAAACTTGATTCATATTTCTCTATCACGGATGATAAACCAGGGAAAATTATAAGTTGAGTAAACCGAAAATAAAATTAATAAGCATTAGACTGGTCCTACTTTTCCAGATCTGAATCTGTATAGTATTTTAGAGACATACAGCAGGACAAGGATTCAGTCTACTGCTTTACCAGCAAAACTATAGGGAAGATTCAGATTACCCAACCTTGAGGTTGTATGTTGCCACTACCCTACTGTCAAAAAAGTTCACAGCTGCCGCATCATTTAAAAACTTATATGCTCCAACGACCGAGAATCATTATTTCTAAAATGCACCTGTACAAGTCTTCTTGCAACATCGGCCGTGTTGCTCGAAAATTCAGTTGATAGAAAAAAGCAAAAGAGGAAACAACACTACCTGATCTCACTACAGTTAGCAGGGAAAAGATGAACACCAACGCCATATCTGGACTTGGATTTGGATAGATCATAATCAGCAAGCCCATACTTCACAATACTATTAATCATTCCTTTAGAACAAGGAAGCCAAGCATAACTAAGACTGGCACCCCCACGCTGCTTCTTAGTAATTTCCACCTGCTTTTGAAAGAGTTCCTTTCGAACTTCCATGAAAGTACTTGAAACACCAGGTAGTTCTAATATCTTTGCACCAGAAGGTAAATCTCACCCACAACATCTGGGTCCAGATATTCCCACTTGCAGCCTGCAACATTTTCCACCATTTGATGATTTTCTGCGGAATCATCCTTGGATTTCGTGTCTGAGACTCTGACACAAGTATTACCAACTTCTGCAGTGCAATTTTTTGCTGCAGGTTTGTGACATAAGTTAACTTGCTTAACAATAGCATTGGACTCTCCACTAGATTCCTTCAAACATGACATATCTGCTCCATGAATTTCAATCTCCAACTGCATCTCCAGATCATTGGATCCCTCTATCTCAGAATCTACCTCTATGGAGTCCTTGTGTTCACTGTGACAACACTCATGCAGTTCATCAGAATTAGCAAATAATTCCGGGAGAAAGCAGTTTCCTGCTTCATCAATCCATGCAATAGGTTGCTGCAGAGCTGACTTCAGGTCCAACCGCATCATATGGAAGAAATCAAGCACAAATCTTTTCCCATTGCACTCCACCTCTGTCACTGATTTCTTTATCCAGAGATCTTTCTTAGCCATTGTAACAATGTTCTCAGGGAAATCAGTCCACTGACCATTCTGATAGTACATCAAACGTTGTGGAAGCCCACTTTTCCTGAAATTGAGATAATATCTAAGCAGAGATTTTCTTAGGTGAAACGCACAACCACCACACGTGTTGTTTGATCCATTCAGCTTCCTCCTCTTTCCAAGAGAGCGGATGGATGAGTTCAGCGAGGATCGGACTGGAAATAGCATGTGGAGCCCCAGAGAGATGGGTCTCGCATCAAGTTGCCCGTTTTCTCTTCAAGTCAACAACAATGTTTTGGGTCCTATCCAATACCTTTCCTTATTTTGTTTCCATTTCTACCTACATGATCAATCCCTATCCACTGATTTAAAGCCAAAGGTTCAAGGATAATAGTTATATACAACTTGGTCTTGGTTCCGCCTCAGAGAGACCACAGGCATGCCATTGGTTGAATTTCATTACGTAAACATACCCAAATCAAAAAGAGACTAGCAAAGCATTTACCTAGAATAAAGAAAATTTTGAAGAGCTAAATTAGTGTCAAAAGTTACCAATAATCAATATATAAAACAAAAAGGGAGTTATGACTAGTTTAAGGAAGATAAAGCATATAAAACAAGGCATTTTAAGTTTTAAGACCTTCGATGCTGAAGCAAAATCTTCTCATCGTCAAACTCCATATCACAATAATGCATCATACTTTATAATATGCTATTTTCTTCTTCTTCTTCCTCCTCCTCCCCATTACCTTGACAAATCCCTAATACTTCCCCCTTTTGAAACTGAAATCAATTAAACGCAATTGATGTGCATCCATTCTCTAGGGTTCGAGAAATCGATATGAGGAATTGAATGGTAGTATTTTCTGTGTCTTATATTTCTGCTACTTCAGTATCTTAACGAGAATGAGAAAGAAATTCCATAAATGCTAATACCAATTCACCAGAGAAGACTAAGCTAGCGTTTGGACATAGATTTAGTTGAAACTTGAAAAAATAATTTTTGAAGTAGTTTTGAAAAATAATTTTTGGAAGTTGAAATTATGTTTGGACATGCATTTTATTTGAAAAAAATTGTAGTTTTGTGAGTGGGAGAACAAGTTTCACCCAAAATCTACCATAAACTAGATTTTGGGAACTTGAAAAATAATTTCAGAAAATTTTCAAAAATAGATCATTAATCTATGAACAAACAATGTTTTCAAAAAAGATTTGAAAAAATGTTGCCAAAATGTATGGCCAAACGGGGCCTAAGGGTTTTGTGAAAAGTCGGGTGAGGAGTGGCATTTTAAGAGTTGCTATCAGAAGACCCATCAGCAAATTTATGTATGTACCATCTGTACCAAAATGTTCACACGAATAAAGAACTCAAAAGTAAGCTTGACAAAAGGGATGACCGATGGGATTGCTGGCTTGTAGTTTCTTTCCATGTCTCTTTAGTAGAGATTATTTAGGGGGGTGGGGAGGGCGGGAGGGATAGAAAAAAAGTAAAACACCGCGCCTCATTTTTTACTTTTTTTTTAACGGCCGAATATGGTACTTTTAAATAATTGATATTAACCTCTCGCCATTCTTTATGGCTTGAATGACTGGAAAAATTATTAGTTGCTATAAATATGCTTATAACTACCACATTCATGACCTTTCGTTAAAAAATGGTCGTTGAAAGTCAATTTTCTTGTAGTGATCTCTCATTTGAACAGAGGTTCATTGCAAAAGTGAGCAAAATGCTGAAATCATAAACAACCCCTCGGGCAAATATCACTCGTATACATCCCCTCGGGCAAACATCACTCATATACAGCCCCTCGGGCGAACCTCACCATCACCTAGATACAGCCCCTCGGGCAAACCTCACCATCACTCATGCCTCCCAATCACTCGACACTCGCTCTCAGTAGGTACCTGCGCTTACTGGGGGTGTGCAGGGGTCCTTCAACCCAAGCGCTATAACAAGTCAATTTTCTTGTAGTGATCTCTCATTTGAACAGAGGTTCATTGCAAAAGTGAGCAAAATGCTGAAATCATAAACAGCCCCTCGAGCAAACATCACTCGTATACATCCCCTCGGGCAAACATCACTCATATACAGCCCCTCGGGCGAACCTCACCATCACCTAGATATAGCCCCTCGGGCAAACCTCACCATACAACCCCCGGGCAAACCTCACTATCACTCATGCCTCCCAATCACTCGGCAATCGCACTCAGTAGGTACTTGCGCTCACTAGGGGTGTGCAGACTCTGGAGGGGGCCTTTCAGCCCAAGCGCTATAACAAGCCAATCATCGCATAAATCAATCAGGCCCTCGGCCTCACTTAATCATAAATTAGTAAAACATGATGTGGTGTGCAACCCAATCCCATATATATCCTCACAAATCAGGCCCTCGGCTCTTACTCAGTCATAAGTCAGTAAAACATGTTGCGGCGTGCAGCCCGATCCCATAGATATCCTCACAAATCAGGCCATCGGCCTCACTCGGTCATAAATCAGTGAAATATGGCATTCAACCCAAACAACATTTATATGATGCATCAATACGGAGTAATAGACACTGAGTTATGCAGTAAATAAGTGTAAAACATGATTGAGTATAGATTGCCAATCGAAAACAATGAGAGGATAGCAACAAAAGACCACTAAAGGTCCAAACAACACCGGCATAAGGCCTAAACATGGCATCCAGCCCGATTTACAGAAATTCTTTCTAAAACACGTAAGGAGCATGCAATTTCAACAAAATGTTCCACTTTACAGTAGATACGGGACGGACCAAGTCACAATACCCAACGGTGCACGCCCACACGCCCGTCACCTAGCATGTGCGTCACTTCAAGATAGTCACATGACACAAAATCCGAGGTTTCATACCCTCAGGACTAGATTTACAATCATTACTTGCCGATCAAATCTCTACTCCGCGGTGCTCTTGCCCGAAATTGGTTCAACCCCCTCCCTCCAGGCACACGTCTCGAAATCCGATAAAAATTACAAAACTAGAAAATACATTCACTCACGAGTCCAATTATACTAGTTTCACTCAAATCCGACTACGAATCGACATTCAAATCCCAAAAATTTATTTTATGAAGTTTCTACAATTTTCCCCAAATTTCCACCTCAAAGTACTAATGGATGATGAAATCAATGATATATTAACCAAATACGAGTTAGAATCACTTACCCCGATGAGTTTTTTGAAAAACCCACGAAAAATTGCCACAAATCGAGCTCCCTAGGTCCAAAATGTGAAATAATGCCCTAAACCTCGTTTATAGTGCATCCTCTGAACTCCCACTGTGCGGTCCGCACAATTCCAAGTGCGGCCGCACATCCCAGCTCCTACGGTCGCATAAAAATAGTGCGGCCGCACCTTTTGGTGGCTGTAGTGCCAAGCTTTAGTATTTTGGCCAGAACTTTCTCTACAGATGTCCAAATGATGACTTTTTTACCTTTCTGGAAACTAGACACGAAGGGCTATAACTTTCATTTTTGAATCATCTCAAAATTCTTTGTAGATCAAAAGATATAGGCTTCTGAATTTGGACCACCGGATCTGCAGAACTCCCTGAAGAGTGCGGCAAACAGAATTGAAGCACCAGAACAATATTAGAGTGCCGGAAATGTTTGGACTCGCTCGAAGCTAACCCGAGGCCGCCGGGACCTCAACCAAAGGTACCATCAAGTCCTAAAATACCATACAAACTCAATCGAGCTCTCAAATCACGTCAAACAATAACAAAAACATTACTCGCACACCAATTCAAGCTTAATGAACTTGAAACCTCAAACTTCAACAACCGATGCCGAAACCTATTAGATCACATCCGAATGACCTCAAATTTTACACACACGTCACAAATGCCGAGCACACATCTGTTGATCTAGCCCCCTTAGCCCCGGAAGAATCAACCCTGGTCGAAGCACGTTCGCTCGGAGGAGCCACCTTTTCAGAACCAGAAACCTTGGGTGCAGCAGGCTCGGGCGATGTTTCCGTCTCAGAGGCCCGGCCCCATTTCGCCTTGCCATGAGCGCCATCGCCCTGCAAGTACATTTCCAGCTTATTGTTACCGCCTTCTGGCTCAGAAGCTGGCAACCCCTCCTCCTCTCCGGATCGCCTTTGGAGGCTCTCCGATATCTACGACAACAAGATTAATACACGAAAAGGGAAAAATGTCCCTCCAAATGAACAAGGAACAAGGAAAGTGCAGTATATACGCGCACCGTGATGTTTTGCTTCCCATCTGCCCCGGGATGCAGCTCGCCATCTACGCTCGTCGCAAGTCGAGTGGGTCGCCAGCTTCCGGACCCAACCAAGGCAGATCAGGAACTTCGCCCGGCGTCCATGAAATTGCTGCAGAAAGGAAGGAAACACGATTAATAAACTAACTTCCGCCATGAGCAAATCTGAGAAAGTACGGGACGCTCCACTCACGCGTGTAGTTCTATTCTCCGGGGAATGGCATAAGTTCAACAGGGGTAACGTCAGCCGTCCAGACTCAGACGAACCGACTAACCCACTCTCGATCTCCGTCTTCCTTATCATCAACAACAAAAGGCGTGGACAAACGGCACCGCAAGATTAGCATACCTCAGTGGTGAAAGGGCGGTACAACCTGACGAGATGACTGAGCGTGAATTCAATCCCCGCCTTCTCTGCAAAAAACCTCATCCTTAACACTATTTGCCAAAACGACGGGTGTATCCGCGCCAAGATAATCCGGTACTTTACACAGAAGTTGAGCACGACCCTGTCGAGAGGTCCCAGTGTGAAAGGATACGTGTATACATTCAGGAATCCATCAGTAGGGTCAGCGATACCCTCGTCCGGGGAAAGCACCTGTAGCGCTACCTCATCCCCCCATCCGCAGTCTCTCCTCTCTAACTCAAAGACGTAGCCTTCAAAGTAAACTCCCGCGGGTCCCGAACGCTAGGAGCGGAACTCTCCCCTCTCTGCCGGGCAAACCCCGAAGTAGCAGTCATGGCTATGGCAGTACTGGAAGAGCAAAAGCGGGAACACAAACACTCTGATGCTAAGGTAACGAAGGACTCGGCGCAGAAATGGAAGCATAGCTTTCTAGAAAAGTGGGATCTCCCAAGAAGCGGAAGCAACCCCATATATATGTGGAAACAACAACGGTCCGCCTGCCCAAGATAGGCCCCGGGAGGGCCAATAACTTCGATGTGAATCCCGAGGTGGTACCCGACCTCGAGGACTGCCATCAAGCAGAAGTTAAAGTTTAAGAAGCCGACGGCACCATCTCCAGTCCCGAGGTGGTACCCGACCTCGAGGACCTCCATCAAGCAGAAGTTAGGCTTTAAGAAGTCGACGGGACGGCACCATCTCCAGTCCCGAGGTGGTACTCGACCCCGAGGATCTCCATCGAAAAGAAGTTAGGCTTTAAGAAGCCGACGACACCATCTCCAGTCCCGAGGTGGTACCCGACCCCGAGGACCCCCATCGAAAAGAAGTTAGGCTTTAAGAAGCCAACGACACCATCTCCCGTTCCCGAGGTGATGCCCGACCTCGAGGACCTCCATCGAAAAGAAGTTAGGCCTTAAGAAGCCAACGACGCTATCTCCAGCCCTGAGGTGGTACTTGACCTCGAGAACCTCCATCAACAAGAAGTTAGGCTCCAGGAAGCCCTCAGCACCCTTACAGAGCTCAATGGGGTATCCGACCTCAAAGATTCCCCTCAAGAAGGAAAACGAGCATTTCGAGCTCCGCCCATAGAGGCCCGATCTCGGGACACCGCCTAAATCTGGATAAACCCCTCATCTGGGACCTATCTACAACGTCTTAAAAGGTAATCTACGTCGGGCCGGGGATGGAGGTGAGCAGCGGTGTATAGTCCAAATGACTTTCTAAAAGTCGGAGGAAGACGGCCCCCCATGCATCATCATCTCGAGTTAGCAACAGCAGCAATAGCAGCCGTAATAACAGCAGCAGCGGCGTCGAGACAGTATAATCCCGCTCGACAAAAGGAAGCTCAGGCAGGAGGCCACCACACAGCTGATAAGAATGCTGCCGTATGACCTTAAGGCCATGGTGGTTAACAAAAGAGGAAGATGGCGAGAAGAAAGTGGTGGACGAACAGAGAAGGGCGTTTAGATATAAAAATAGCGCCAGAATGTCCCCATTTATAGGGGGAGATCACGCGACCATCGATACTCTGAAAGACGGATCGATAGGCACAATCAATGCGTCCTTGAAAACTGAGTCGATGGCGCTACTGTCACTTTGAAGAACGGGAATCGACAGTGCATTGAATGGCACCGAAAAGACAAGTCCATAGGATGTCCCGGTTACCATAAAGGCTTACGTCGTAGGTTGCGTCACCGGAGAGTCGGGCGTCAATCTTTTCCTATCGCTTTGTTCTAGGAAATGCGGAGACTATCTGTATACGGCAAAATCGGAGGGTCCAATTTCCCTTCGTCGAGGCATTTCGGAAGATCACCTCGAAGCCTCGAGGCTGCAAAGATACGCTCGAGTCTTCTTCTTCGGAGCTCGTCGGCATCCGGTCTGAAGCGAATAGCGGCTGGGACTAGGATAAAAATGGGGAGTCCCCAAGATTCTGACAAAGCCTACTACTCTGAACCCTAATCAGGGTATCACATCTAGCCGTCCCATCGCCATACCTTTACAACTAATGTATGTCTTACAATATAAGCTTCCCCCCTTCTATATAAGGGGGATCTTCATTATTTTATAGAGGATTGATGTTGCTCCAACTATTCTACACAAGATAAATGATAACTCTCTTTCTCTTTTTTCTCTCTAACATACTCTCTCAATATTGTTGCTTTATTTTGTTATCTTCATACTTGTTTTTCATTTATTGCTTATCATTGGCCATAAAGAGCCTCCTTTAATATTATCGTATCTGTTAGCCCTTCCCCGACTGCCCCCGATAGCTCGAGCCCGAGCTCAGGAACCGACCTCGAGGCCCTAGATCGACTAGCTCGAGACCCCGCACGACCATCTTTCGGTTCGATTACAATTCCATTTTAGCTTGCATCTCATCCTTAAACTTCACACACATAACATCAACTGTTCCACAACTAGCATAAAAATAGATCACGTATTTTTTGAGTCTCATCAACAAATTTAATTGTTATTACTATTTTCACGGTAAACAAAATGATTGTTTGAAATGTTTGATTGCTCCCCCCCCCCCCCCCCCCCCCC
>MU769531.1:44935-85457 GCA_026770625.1 Nicotiana glauca
TGTGGTCCCACAAGTGGGGTTTGGGGAGGGTAGGATGTACGCAGCCTTACACCCCTACCCTGGAAGGGCAGAGAGACTGTTTCCGATAGACCCTCGGCTAAAGAAGTGAGAGAAGTCCTGGTAGCAAGTAATTAACTAAGCTAGAAAAACACACTAAATGAAAATGAAGTAAAACTACTCTATAATTACTATGAAAAGGACTTGGTTTACTACAGCGTAGGAACAAGTCCGTTGGCAGCAGCTTTGTCTTTCGGGCCAAGGTCTGCGCGCCACTTGTTGCATTTGCCTGCGGCTGGTGCTTGGCATCAGGGTCTGTACGCGAGGCGCTGTTGGAATGTGCCTGCAGCTGGGCGCAGGCGAGGCATCAGGATCTGCACGCGCGGTGCTGTTGGCATCATCATGATTTGTGCACGCGACATTGTTGGCATCTTCCAGGGGCGGAAGAGGCACATGCCCGCTTGTCACTTGGCGCTGCCGAGACCACGGGGACGACCATGGCGCTAGGCGTTGGGAGGTTTGCTAGGGCGTTATGGGGCACGCCCAAGAGTCATGGGGCGTGGCTGGAGAGCAGCCCATGACAGTACTCTCGTATTTTATTGGTCTTTTAGGTTTCTATTCTTTTACTTGTTGTTTATTTCATTCCGATCATCTTACGATCTTCTTGTTATTAATGCTTCTTTTCCATGGCTTTTCACTTTCTTTGGGGCCATGTTTCTTTTCATTACTGTTGTGCCTATGCTTTACTGAGTCGAGGGTCTATTGGAAACAAACTCTCTATCTCCACTAGGTAGGGATAAAGTCTGCATACATACTACCTTTCCCAGGTCCCACTACGTGGGTTATACCGGATATTATTTTTTTTGAGTATTTGCTTGTGGATATCTATTATCATGAATTGCTTGTCTCTGAGTGTTTGCTTGTGGGAAATATGCCTAAACTGCTTTATTACTTCCCCATAAAGAAGTTTATTTACTTGCGGAAATATGCTGAAGGTTCTTTATTACTTCCCCATTAAGAAGTGGGAATACTGGAGGTGGTTGATTAACTTCTTGTCTATGGAATTCTACTTGGCAATTCTGTTTTCACTGTTAAGCTCTGACATTTTTTTTATCTTTCTTTTAAAAAAAACAGATGTCAGAAAGCTGGAGTTACCCCCCGCTCAATGATACTTCTAATGCAGCTACTTGTGTCAATGAAACTCTTGCCGAAAGAGGATGGAAGATTAAAGCATAGAATCCCCTGGTGTATATTGTTGTTGTCACAGAATTTTTTTTAATTTTTTTTTAATGATGTGTTCAGAGCTGAGGTCATGTATTATGATTGATCTAATCTTATAGGAGGAAAAAGAAATAATTGTCATATAAAATCAGAGTTGAACAATGAGGCTCCTATTCTTTTACCCATTGAGGGTTTTTGGCATATTGACAAAATAAAACGTCAATCTTTATATGTAAAGCAGAAGCAATGGATGGCTTGGAGGAATGTTTTATTTCACGGTTTGCTTTCCTCAAGTCATAAAAGGTCAAAATTTAACAAGTTCAAATATTATTCTGCTTTGTTGTAAATTTCCACAATATATTTTTTTGTTCACGCACGGATGTCACTCTGTATTTGTCTGTGTGTAGGTATAGAATTTTTCCGTAGTTCACATGGGATTCCAAGCCTCTTAACTGTTGACATTCTGTGTGTATCCGCATGCAAAATTTGCACAATCGCAGTGGAGATCTGCTACGTACAATAGGGGAGAGTTGAATTTTGCAATCTTTTTTAGTTGGTTATGCAAATCAAGCTGCATCAAACGCTTTGTGTTCGTTAACTGCTCCACTCCACAATCCCTATACAAGAAGTAATATAAGCTGTTTCTTTTCATGTCAATATGATAAAAAAGATATTTTAAAACATCGGTAGAAGTCGATAAGTCGAACATATGAAGTATTATAAAATACACGTACATACTGGTGGTGCATGCATTCTTCCGTCGTATATAATGTGTATGTGTTGGTGTTTGGTCTTCTCTGTTGAGAAATACCACGTGTAATTCCACTCATGCTGACTTTTTTTTAATATGGACTAAGAGGCTGACTTCTTTTTCACTCATAGAATTGAATCTCACAATGCGTTTGCCTTTCCAAGTAAAAGCGTACGGATTGCATGTGAAAATTACATCTGATACGGAAGATATTGCATATGAAATATAATCGAAAATTATGCCATATGTGTAATGCCACTCAGAGGCTGACTTCTTTTTCATTCATAGAACTGAATCTGACCATGAGTCTGCCTTTCCAAGCTCTGCATTATGGGTTCTCGCAATACATATTAAATGACATATGAACCATATTGTCGGAGCTCGTCTCCACTAAAAGCTTTCTTCAAGATCATGCTCATGAGCCCTCACCATATGAAACCTCTGAAACACGCTGAAGAATGCACTGTACTGAGATTCATATAAAGTTAGAATCATTACTTAGCTATATTAAAATTGATGAGTCTTGAAATGTCATAATAACTCCAAGGATGGAGAAAGTACTAACCTTGCATCCATAGTAGCAACGTTCAGCTCCATATCCTTTGTATTTTCTTTATTACACATTCTACGAACCAAAATAACAACTGTAAAGAAGATCCAAACAGGACTAACCATGAAAACATAAAACTTAAAAAATCCTTCCCTGAACTACCGCCTGCCTTCTTTTGCTCCCATGCTTTTCTTGTTTCTACTTTAATAACTTCATCCCTCTTCTCACATTCAGCAATTCATGCTTTTCTTATTTCTACTTAGATAACTAAACTTCACCCCTCATCTCGCATTCAACAATTCATGCTTTTCTTGTTTGTACTTAAATAACTTCATCCCTCTTCTCACATTCAGCAATTCCCTTTTCCTGCCTTTTCCCTACAAAATCAGACCAATACTCTTCCAAGACTTCCCCCTTTACACTTTCTATTTCTTTAACTTCTCCAAAGCTCACATGTAATTTTAGGTTTTCCATCTTAAACCTAATTGTTGCCCTTTTCCCTTGTTATTTATCATATCAAACGCCTTCTCGACTTCACTAACAACAATTCAGAATATAAAAATACATGAAAAACCAACCAAACAAAAGGGGAGATTTACCTCTAGCAAGCAGTAGTGCTAAAGTTTCAGCAGTGGTACATTACTTACTAACTTTTATCCTACTCAAACCTTTTCATTTTTATTAGATCTAGCTAGTTGAACTCAAAAAATTAAACAAAATAAATGTTCTATATCATAAACAAACTGATCCATCCATAAAGACAACTTATCAAAGGACTACAACTTGGGCAAGATAAAAGCAAAACATGCCCATATCATTCCATCGCTTGTATACACTGAGTTAGATACTCGATATCATGTCTTACTGAAATAACAGATTCATACCATAGTGACATACCTATAATATGTGAATAAATTTAAGAAATAATTAACATACACAATTTTGAATATGAAGCAATCTTGAAGGTTCGAAAAAACTAACCAGATAGGATACCATCAGATATATGCCAAGAAGGTTCTGTATACCACCATTATCTGAAAAAGAAGGTTCTACCTACCACAACAACCAATATTACAATGGAAATAAAAATAAATTCCAGTAAATTAGAGTGATAGTACAGATGTTTACCTCAAAAATAGTCTATCTTTAGTATGTGAATAAAAAGGCAGCCCGGTGCACTAAGCTCCCGCTATACGCGGGGTCCGGGGAAGGGCCGGAACACAAGTGTCTTCAATATGTGAATGAACTTCATAAATATGTGAGGCAACACTGCAGGTGTTAAAACCAAAAGATCTGAACCACCTCCTTTAGGCATATTTTATTAGCGGGATGGACATCACCTTTGTTTACACACAAAAAAGACATTGTTTACCAGAAAAGAATGCTTACTTTGTCGAAGTCGCTGCTCTGATAAGCCTTTTCCATTTCCATGCTTAATTCCGCCAAACGTCGGAACCAATCTCACTCAATTGAATAAGGTAAATTAAAACCTTGTTAAAGTCTAGCCTTTCTGCAATATTTTAGGTAACCTCTTTCAGGTAGTAATATAGGCAACATTTATTATCTATAATACATCATTTCGTTTCACCTACTTCCCGTGCTTCTTCTCTTTTTCGGTTTTCTAAGGCTTTACCTACAGCTGCACCATTCAAAGAAATAAGAGACAAAGGGGAAAAACAAAAACTTAGATAAAGATCAGAAGGTGAAAATTCAACCACGCACACACATGCATTATGGGTCGATGTAATCATGAAAAGAATGGTTCGACGAGATATCTTTGGACTCAGATAGAGAAGATGATCGACCCTGTGACGGAGTTTTCGGGTTGGTTTAGAGGAAGGTTTCGTTTGGGAGAAATAAACGAAAATAGAAAAGGGGTTTTAAACTAAACATTGCAAAACTAAAAGGAAATTGAGGAAGAAAATTTTTCAGATAACATAAAAAAGCGCAGAGGAAATAAATTAGGGTATTACCTGGTGAAGTTATTTTTCGTAAGTAGAGAGATTCGAAGCGAATTGTTCAACTCCAACTTCATCTCCTCCGCTTTGCATTTTCTACTTAAGATTCCAACAAAACTACCCAAATATTTCTGGATTTCCGACGACGAATTCGAGTTTCAGGTGTGCGTCAGAGAAAGAGAATAGAAGAAATTGTCGAAGAATGTGACTTCTCAATAGAGGAAGCGACTGTTCAACAGGAAAAATAACTTTTGGGTATTTCTTTTAAACTATTACGGTAAATCCAATTTTTGAAGGCAAATAAATGAGAAAATAGATAAATAGTCGTTCCTGCCTTACATAATGCCACATCACCTCTCTTAGGTCCCTCAATTATAATTATATATATATAATTATATATAGATTGGTTACTTATGTCACCCGTTACACTTTTCGGCTATTTTTGTCTTTGCTGTTAATGAATTCTGAAAAAATACTCCTAACCCTAACGTTTTGGCACTGTGGCAGCTGACCACATCAATTTTATTCATGTTCGCTACCATGTCAACTGTCAAGTCATTAATTAACCCACTCCTTTTCTTATTACTCCCTCCGGTCCAAAATAAGTGATTTTTTGACTTTTTTCTTGTGGTCCAAAATAAGTGATTTTTCTAGATTTCAAGAGTGAATTAATTATTTTTTTCCTACATTGTCCTTGGAGTAAATAGTGTTGGAATATGTGTTAGGAGTGTTTATGTGAGATAGTAAAGGTTAATATGGTCAATTCCATTACTAATTAATGCTAAAATGTGAATTTCTTAATCTGTGTGAAAATATCCAAAAAATCACTTATTTTGGACCGGAGGTACATCATGCATTCGATTTATCGGCACGACAGTACATCGTGCGGCACTGCATCACCCTTCGTGCTTTACACTCTTTCCTCACAATCATGCACGGCATCACCCTTCGTGCTTCATACTCTTTCTTCACAAAACAACAATGCACGGTATCACCCTTCGTGCTTTATCACTCTTCCTCATCCAAACAACAATAATAAACAATGGAGCGAGGGAATAAACAAGATTATAATAGGAATCCTGGCAAGGGAGCAATAATTAAATAATTAAATCCTGGCAAGGGAACAACATCAACAATACCAACATCCCGGCAAGAGAGATAACCAAACAAGCAATAATATCCCGACAAGGGAACAATTTAATAACTCTTTCTCTTTTCACTTTCACTTCACAACTCGCTTTACCACTTGAGCCAATGCACCAAAGGGTTTAATCAACTCACTTACTTTCACAAATTCGTAATATAACTTGAGCCATTGCTTCACGATGTTCAAAGTAGGGGTGTGCATTCGATTTTTTCGATTTCGATTTCGATAAGGGCCTAAAACATGTTCTCCACGATGTTCAAAGTCACAATTACTTCCTTAACTTTTCACCACAAATAGAAATCACTTCTAAAGTATAGATTATTCAACGAAATCACGAAAATCACATTATAAGACTCACGGTCATGCTAGATACCAACGTATAGATACTCGTCACCATGTCTATATGTCGTATTCAACAATAATCACGTAGAAAATAGGACTCGACTCCTAATCCCTCAAGCTAAGGTTAGACCAAACACTTACCTCGAACTTCCATAACCAACTCAATCCTCAAAAACCGCCTTTCCTTTCGAATTCGGCTCCAAATCAATTGTATCTATACATAAATGACTTCATAACATCAAATAATACTAAACAATTCGAATCCAATGCCTAATTATAGCTTTCCAATCATTCTTCCCAAAAACTCAAAAATCGACCCCGGGCCCGCTAGGTCAAAATACGAGGTTCGGACCAAAATCAAATCCCCCATTCACCCACAAGCCCAAATATATAATTATTTTCATAATTCGACCCCAAAATAAGGTCTAAATCACCATTAATAAAAAAGCCCTAGTTATACCCAAATCCCTAATTTTCTACCCTTAATTACATGTTTTAGGCCTAGAAATCTAGTGGGTGTTAATGAAAAATGAAGAAAAAAAGTTAAATATTACTTACCCAAGAAATTTTGGTAAAGAAGTGCTTCAAGAATCGCCTAAGAGCTTTGAAGAAGAAAGGGTTTATGAAATTTTTATGAAATCCCGTAAGGCTACTGTTCTGGAAATTTAAAATTTAACTGGGCGAATTTACTCTTCGCGATCGCGTCAGACCCTTCGTGTTCGCGATGGGTCAGTCTGGTTAAGCCTTCGCGTTCGCGTAAACGAGCTCGCGTTCGCGAAGCTTTAGCTTCTCGAGGCCTCGCGTTCACGGACCAAAGGTCGCGTTCGCGATGCACACCCCTCCCCAATTATCTTATGCATTCGCGTCACACAGGTCGCGTTCGCGATGAGCAATCCCCCAAGGCTCCGCATTCGCGACTGTGGCTTCGCATTTGCGATAGACAAAAATACCCCTGCCTCTATTTAGCTTACGCAATCGTGAGAGTGACTACGTGACCGCGAAGAACAACCGGCCTGGGCACCTATTGCAGATTTTCTGTAATTTTTCCTAAGTTCAAAACTTCCCGAATCACATCCGAAATACACCCGAGCTCTCGGGGCTCCTAACCAAACACACGTACTAATTCAACAACATCATACGAACCCATCCGTGCGATCAAATCGCCAAAATAACCTCAATAACAATGAATCAAACCTCAAAATCAAGAACTTTTTCTCAAACTTCATCAAGTATCAAATTTAGCAATTTAAGCCTGAATCACGCCAAACGACGTCCATTTTCAACCAAATTTTACAGGAATGATTTAAACCATATATAAGACCTGTACCGGGCGCCGGAACCAAAATACGTGCCTGATACCAACACGTTCTAATCAAATTGCATTTCAAATTTCCTTAAATAATTTCAGAAAATAATTTTATTTAAAAATATATTTCTCGGGCTTGGGACCTCGAAATTCGATTTCAGGCAGTCGCCCAAGTCCCATATTTTCCTACGGATCCTCCGGGACCGTCGGATCACGGGTCCGGATCCGTTTACCCAAAATATTGATCGAAGTCAAATTTACTCATTTTATAATCAAAACTTAGCATTTTTCGCAGATTTTCATATCTAAGCCTTCCGGCTAAGCGCCCGGACTACGCATGCAAATCGAGGCGAGTCTAAATAAGGTTTTCAAGGCCTCAGAAACATAGAATTTAATTTAAAATAAGTGATGACCGTTTGGGTCGTCACATTCTCCACCTCTAAAACAACCGTTCGTCCTCAAACAGACATAAGAAAGTAGCACCTGAGTTGGGAAAAAGATGGGGATAAAACATATCGGACTCGGACTCCCAGGTCGATGCCTCAACAGGCTGGCCTCTCCATTGAACACGAGCATAAGGAAAACTCTTCGACCTCAATTGACGAACCTGCCGGTCTAGAATAGCTACCGACTCCTCCTCATATGACAAGCCCTTGTCCAACTGGATAGTGCTAAAATCTAACACGTGGGATGGATCACCGTGATACCTCCGAAGCATGGACACATGAACACTGGATGCACGACTGATAAGCTCGGCGGCAATGCAAGTCTATAAGCCACCTCTCCCACTCGCTCAAGAATCTCAAATGGACCAATGAACCTAGGGCTAAGCTTGCCCTTCTTCCCAAATCTCATCACGCCCTTCATAGGCGACACTCGGAGCAATACCCGATCACCGATCATAAAAGCCACATCTCGAACATTGCGGTCTGCATAACTCTTCTGCCTGGACTGAGCTGTACAAAGCCTATCCTGAATAATCCTGACCTTGTCCAAGGCCTCCTGAACCAGATCTGTACCCAACAACCGAGCCTCTCCCGGCTCAAACCATCCAACCGGAAATCAACACCGCCTACCATATAGAGCCTCATAAGGAGCCATCTGGATACTCGACTGGTAGCTGTTGTTGTAGGCAAACTCGGCTAAAGGCAAAAACTGATCTCATGAACCTCCAAATTAAATGACACAAGCTCTGAGCATATCCTCCAAAATCTGAATAGTCCGCTTGGACTGTCCGTCCGTCTGGGGATGAAATGTTGTGCTCAACTCAACCCATGTGCCCAACTCTCGCTGAATTGCCCTCCAGAAATGCGAGGTAAACTACGTACCCGGGTCCAAAATGATAGATACGGGCACTCCATGAAGGCAAACAAACACCCGAATGTAGATCTTGGCTAACCTCTCAGAAGAATAAGAGACTGCCACAGGAAGGAAATGTGCTGACTTGGTTAGCCTATCAACAATGATCCATACTGCGTCGAACTTCTTCCGAGTCTGTGGGAGTCCAGTAATGAAGTCCATAGTGATCCGCTCCCACTTACACTCGGGAAGCTCAATCCTCTAAAACAAACCACCAGGCCTCTGATGCTCGTACTTAACCTATTGATAATTCAAACACCGAGCTACATATGCAACAATATCCTTCTTTATCCTACGCCACCAATAATGTTGCCGCAAATCCTGATACATTTTTGCGGCGCCCGAATGAATAGAGTACCGGGAGCTATGGGCCTCCTCCAAAATCAACTCTCGGAGCCCATCCACATTAGACACACATACTCGACCCTACAATCTCAAAACCCCATCATCATCTAAGGTAACCTGCCTGGCACATCCGCGCTGCACCGTGTCTCTAAGGACACGCAAATGGGGATCATCATACTGCCGATCACGAATACGCTCCAATAATAAAGAACGAGCGACCGTGCAAGCTAACACACGACTGGGCTCAGAAGCATCTAGTCTCACGAACTGATTGGCCAAAGCCTGAACATCCAAAGCAAGTGGTCTCACACCAACCGGAATATAAGCAAGACTACCCATACTGGATGACTTCCTACTCAAAGCATCGGCCACCGCATTGGCCTTTCCCGGATGATATAAGATGGTGATATCATAATCCTTCAACAACTCCAACTACCTCCTTTACCTCAAATTCAACTCCTTTTGCTTGAACAAATACTGAAGACTCTTATGATCAGTGAACACCTCGCATGCCACGCCATACAGATAATGCCTCCAAATCTTCAATGTGTGAACTATAGCTGCCAACTCCAAATCATGAACCGGATAGTTCTTCTCATGAATCTTCAACTACCGCAAAGAATAGGCAATGACCTTTCCCTCCTGCATCAACATTGCACCAAGCCCAATACGAGAAGCATCATAATAAACTGTATAAGGCCCTGAACTTGTGGGTAAAACCAACACCGGTGCCGTAATCAGAGCTGTCTTGGGCTTCTGAAAGCTCGCCTCACACTCATCCGACCATCTGAACTGGGCACCCTTCTTGGTCAACCTGGTCATCGGGGCTGCAATGGATGAAAACCTCTCTACGAACCGACGATAGTAGCCTGCCAACCCCAAGAAATTCCGAATCTTTGTAGATGATCCTGGTCTAGGCCAGTTCTTGACTGCCTCAATCTTCTTCGGATCAATCTGAATACCCTCTGCTGACACAACATGACCCAGAAATGCAACCGAACTCAAACAGAACTCACACTTTGAGAACTTTGCATATAGCTGACTATCCCTCAGAGTCTAAAGAACCACTCTAAGGTGATGCTCGTGCTCCTCCTGGCTGCGGGAATATATCAATATATCATCTATGAAGACTTTCACGAACGAATCCAAATAAGGCCTGAACACTCGGTTCATCAAATCCATAAAAGCTGCTGGGAGATTTGTCAACCCGAATGACATGACCAAGAACTCATAATGCCCGTACCGAGTGCGGGAAGCTGTCTTAGGGACATCAGATGCCCTAATCCTCCTCAACTGATGGTAGCCAGATCACAAGTCAATCTTTGAAAATACCCTGGCACCCTGAAGCTGGTCGAACAAATCATCAATCCTCGGCAGCGGATACCTATTCTTGACTGTAACCTTGTTCAATTGCCGATAATCAATACACATTCTCATTGACCCATCCTTCTTCTTAACAAACAACATCGGCGCATCCAAGGCGAAACATTATGCCTAATGAAACCCTTCTCGGGCAAATCTTGCAACTATTCCTTTAACTCTTTCAACTTAGGCGGGGCCATACGATACAGTGGGATAGAAATGGGTTAAGTGCCCAGAGCCAGATCAATACAAAAGTCAATATCCCTGTCGGGTGGCATACCCGGCAGGTCTGAAGGGAAAACATCAGGGAACTCACGAACAACGGGCACAAAATTAATAGAAGGGACCTCAACACTAGAATCACGAACATATGCCAGATAGGCCAAACACCCCTTCTCGACCATATGCCGAGCCTTCACATACGAGATAACACTGCAGGTAGAATGACCAGGAGTCCCTCTCCACTCGAAACGAGGCATACCCGGTAAAGCTAAGGTTATCTTGGCATGACAATCCAAGATCGCGTGGTAAGGTGATAACCAGTCCATCCACAATATAATATCAAAGTCAACCATGTCTAAGAGCAACAAATCTACACGAGTATCAAGACCCCCAATCACCACAATACAGGAACAATGGACTAGATCGACCACAATAGAATCACCTATCGGTGTAGACACATAAACATGAAACACTCAATGAATCACTAGACATGACCAGGTACAGTGCAAAATAGGATGACACATACGAATACGTAGACCCTGGATCAAATAACACTGAAGCATCTCTATCACAAACCACAACCGTACCTGTAATAACTACATCTGAAGACTCAACCTTGGGCCTGGCCTGAAGAGCATAACATCGGGGTGGGCCTCACCACCCTAAACCACATCTCTGTGTCGGCCTGCTGCTGGATGGCCTCCACCTCTAGCGGCCTGAGCTCCACCTCTAGTACCTCTACCCCCACCTCTAACTGGCTGGACGGGCTATGGAACATCTAGTGCCTGTACCATGGCACGAGAACCCTGATGCTGAGAGCTGCCCAGTGCTCAAGGGCAAAACCTGGCAATGTGACCCGGATCACCACAAGTGTAACAAGCCCTCGACTGCTGAGACTGATGGCCCTGACGACCTGAATGACTACCCTAAAAACTCTAAAGCGACGGTGCACTAATAGGAGCAGGTGGTACACTGTAGGACTGCTGATCGGAAATACTGCATCTGGGGACCATGGCTGCCTGAAGCTCCGTGAGAAACTTGAAGTGCTGACTTAAAAGGCCTAGGAGGATGGCCTCTACCATATGAATCTCTGCCTCCAGATGAGGCACCACTGAATCTGCCCGATTGACGGGTCTCTTGTCTGCCCTGTGACCACCCCCTGTGATAAAACCATCTCAACTCTCCGGGCCACATTGGCCGCCTCCTAAAAGGATATCTCACTCCCGACCTCTCTAGCCATCTGGAGACGAATCGGCTGAATGAGTCCATCAATAATCCGTCTCACTCTCTCCCTCTCAGTGGGAAGTATAATAAGAGCATGGCGAGCCAAATCTATGAATCTGGTCTCATACTAGGTGACAATCATGGATCCATGCTGAAGGCGCTCGAACTGCCTTCGATAGGCCTCTCGCTGTGTAATAGGGAGAAACTTCTCCATAAATAGTATGTGAACTGCTCCCAGGTCAAGGCTGGCGATCCTGATGGTCTAGTTAAACAATAATCCCCCCATCAAGTCTTGGCGGATCCAGACAAGCGAAATGTAGCAAAATCAACCCCATTGGTCTCAACAATCCCCATGTTCCGAAGAACCTCGTGACAACTGTCCAGATAATCCTGGGGATCCTCAGTAGATGCACCGCTGAAGGTAGTAGTGAAGAGATTGGTAAACATGTCCAATCTCCACAAAGCATCGACAGACATGGCTGCACCATCGCCGGTCTGAGCTACCACACCCAGCTGAACCGCTCCAACTGGATAAGTTACTGGAGTCTGAAACTGGGGAGCTACCTGCTCCGGAGTGCGAGTAGCAGGAGTCTGCGCTCCTCCTCCAGCCTAAGAGACAGCTGGTGCTACAGGAAATAAACTTGCCCCGGTGACACTCTCCATGAGGCCCACTAGACGGACCAGAGCATCCTGAAGAACTGGGGTGGCAATAAACCCCTCCAGGACCTGAGCTGGGCCCACCGAAACTGCTGGAGCCGGAACCTTATCATCAAAGTGAGGCTCCGTTGTTGGTGCTGCTGCTCGGGGCTGAGCTCTGCCCCTACCTCGGCCTCTAGCACGGCCTCGACCTCGCCCTTTACCCCTCATGGGAGCTGCTGCTGGGGGCTCGAGCTACTGATCGGTAGATAAGGAAGCGTGTGTTCTCGCCATCTGTGAAAGAACATAGTAGAAATTCAATTAGCATTGGGAAACCAAATCGCACGACAAGAAAGAATAAATGTGAGATTTTTCCTAACTCTGTAGCCTCTGGGGATAAATATAGACGTTTCCGTACCGATCCCTCAGACTCTACTAAGCTTTTTCGTGAACTGTGAGACCCATTAACCTAGAGCTCTGATACCAACTTGTCACGACCCGAATTTCCCACCCTCAAGAGTCGTGATGGCGCCTACTAATGGGAGCTAGGCAAGCTAACCTTAACTACTTGCTACACTTTCATATTTCTTCTTTTTAACAAATACCAAGTGATAATATGATAACAACGAAATTTTAAACAATTAAGCGGAAGGTAACAATAAAATATCCGAAATCGACATCTATTACAACTTCTAAAACCTCAAATACCCAAAATTTGGTGTCACAGTGTCACAGACTATCTAAGAGTCACTATATACAAGGTCTGAAGAAAATACAATAAACTGTTTCTGAACAAAGAAATGAAACAAGGAATAGAGATAGAGAGAGACGCCAGGGCCTGCGGACGCCTGCAGGTCTACCTTGGGTCTCCGGGTGGACTGAAGGAAGCCCTCCAACTACTGTCCGAAAGTTGCTCCTGGATCTGCACACAGTGCAGAGTGTAGTATCAGCACAACCGACCCCATGTGCTGGTAAGTGTCCATACTAACCTCGACGAAGTAGTGATGAGGCTAGGACCAGACTACCAAATAAACATGTACAGTTTAATATACAACGGAAAAGAAAATATAGAAATAACCAGTCAATTTGGGAAGGGAAAATATGCTGTGGGGGAGATAACAGTTCTGAATAGAAGGCATCAAACAAGAAAAAGAACAACATAAATCAGATATCAATAAGGAATCAAAAACAATAAATGCACGGCATCACCCTTCGTGCTTTTACTCTCGTCCTCACCAAAGCAAATATAATCAAAGGTGCACGGCATCACCCTTCGTGCTTTTACTCTCTCTCCTCAACATAATCAATAGAATCGACACATAATGGTACATCGTGCGGCACGACATCACCCTTCATGCTTACACTCTTTCCTCAAAATCATGCACGGCATCACCCTTCGTGATTTATACTCTTCCTTCACAAAACAACAATGCACGGCATCACCCTTCGTGCTTTATCAGTCTTCCTAACCCAAACAACAATCACAAACAATGGTGTGAGGGAATAAACAAGATTATAATAGGAATCCCGGCAAGGGAGCAATAATTAAACAATTAAATCCCGGCAAGGGAACAACATCAACAATACCAACATCCCGGCAAGGGAGATAACCAAACAAGCAATAATATCCCGGCAAGGGAACAATTTAATAACTCTTTCTCTTTTCACTTTCACTTCACAACTCGCTTTACCACTTGAGCCAATGCTCCAAAGGGTTTCATCAACTCGCTTACTTTCACAAATTCGTAATTTAACTTGAGCCATTGCTCCACGATGTACAAAGTCACTATTACTTCCTTAACTTTTCACCACAAATAGAAATCACTTCTAAAGTATAGATTATTCAACGAAATCGTGAATATCACATTATAAGACTCACGATCATGCTAGACACCGACGTATAAATACTCGTCAACATGCCTATACATCATATTCAACAATAATTACGTAGCAAATAGGACTCGACTCCTAATCCCTCAAGCTAAGATTAGACCAAACTCTTACCTCGAACTTCCACGGCCAACTCAATCCTCAAAAACTGCCTTTCCTTTCGAATTCCCCTAAATCAATTGTATCTATACATAAATGACTTCATAACATCAAATAATTCTAAACAATTCGAATCAAATGCCTAATTATAGCTTTCCAATCATTCTTCCCAAAAACTCAAAAATCGACCCCGGGCTCGCTTGGTCAAAACACGAGGTTCAGACCAAATTCAAATCCCCCATTCACCCACGAGCCCAAATATATAATTATTTCCAGAATTCTACCCCAAAACGAGGTCTAAATCACCATTAATCAAAAAGCCCTAGTTCTACCCAAATCCCTAATTTCTACCCTTAATTACATATTTTAGGCCTAGAAATCTAGTGGGTGTTAATGGAAAATGAAGAAAACAAGTTAAATATTACTTAGCCAAGAAGTTTTGGTGAAGAAATGCTTCAAGAATCGCCTAAGAGCTTTGGAGAAGAAAGGGTTTATGAAATTTTTATGAAATCCCATAAGGCTACTGTTCTGGAAATTTAAAATTTAACTGGGCGAATTTACTCTTCGCGAAAGCGTCAGGCCCTTCGCACTAGCGATGGGTCAGGCTGGTTAAGCCTTCACGTTCGGGTAGACGGGCTCGCGTTCACGAAGCTTTAGCTTCTCGAGCCCTCTCGTTGCGGACCAAAGGTCGCGTTCGCGATGCACAAATGGTGACCCCTCCCCCAATTACCTTATGCGTTCGCATCACACAGGTCGCGTTCGCGATGAGCAATCCCCCAGGGCTCCGTGTTCGTGACTGTGGCTTCACGTTCGCGATAGACAAAAACACCCCTGCCCCTATTTATCTTACGCGATCGCGAAGAACAACAGGCTTGGGCACCTGTACACACGTGCTAACTCAACAACATCATACGAACCTATTCGTGCGATCAAATCGTCAAAATAACCTCAATAACAATGAATCAAACCTCAAAATCAAGAACTTTTTCTCAAACTTCATCAAGTATCAAATTTAGCAATAATCACGTCAAACGACGTCTATTTTCAACCAAATTTTACAGGAATGACTTAAACCATATATAAAACATGTACCGGGCGCCAGAACCAAAGTACGGGCCCGATACCAATACGTTCTAATCAAATTTTATTTCAAATTTCCTTAAACAATTTCAGAAAATAATTTTACTTAAAAATTTATTTCTCGGGCTTGGGGACCTCAAAATTCGATTCCGGGCATACGCCCAAGTCCCATATTTTCCTACGGACCTTTCGGGACCGTCGGATCATGAGTCTGGATCCAACAACAACAACAACAACCCAGTATAATCCCACTTAGTGGGGTATGGGGAGGGTAGTGTGTACGCAGATCATGGGTTCAGATCCGTTTACCCAAAATGTTGACCGAAGTCAAATTTACTCATTTTATAATCATAACTTAGCATTTTTCACAGATTTTCATATCTAAGACTTTTGGCTAAGCGTCCGGACTACGCACACAAATCGAGACAATTTTAAATGAGGTTTTCAAGGCCTCGGAAACATAGAATTTAATTTAAAACAAGTGATGACCGTTTGGGTCATCACAAATATAAATAAAATTCAAACATTAATCCTCTAACCCTCTCCCTCGTAGATTTCTCTCTCTCCCCTGGTGTTCTTCCTCCTGCGCATCTCATTCTCTCTTGTTCTGCCTCCTCTCCTCTTCCAATTCTTCCCTTTTTTATATTATAGAAATAAAATTAAATGAATAAAGAAAAAAATTGAGGTAAAATTAATTTTTTTCCCAGGTCGAAAAGTGGGAGAAGAAGTTCGGTGGTCCATTTCCATGGCTGAAGGCGTTAGATGGCAGAGAAGAAGTTCGGTGGACCATTTTTCGTCCAGCTCGAAAATAAATACCCGCGACCCTTTTTCGTATATTTTTGACTTGTTCATGACACCATGGGTAAACATAGATGGTTAAGGAAACTTCAAGGATCGGGTTATTTTTCTTTGTTTGAAGGAGGAGGGAGAGCGTGGGGAAGAAGAAGAAGCAGCAGTATAGAAGGAAAAGAAAATGAAAAGGAAAGAGGCAGGGGTGGTTTGGGGGGGGGGGATATGGGGAAGAAGAAGCGTACATGGAGAAAAAAGGGAGGGGTGCGGGGTTTGTTGAAGAAGAAGCGTACGGTTTTTTTCTTTTTTCCTTTTTAATGATTTTATGGCTATCTTTTAAATTTATTTTTCATTTTATTTTAATGATTTTTTATTCTTATTTTAATTATTTCTTATTCAAATTATCATATTCACGCTCGTTGTCCGCGTGAACTACACTCGTATTGTCCAGCTCAACCATTTTGTTATCACATGTACTTGGTCAATGGTTAGAGGAGTTTGAAATATAAGTTTTGATCAAGTTAAAGTGTCTGGATGAAACTTTGTAGATTATAGGGACCGAGACGACAAAGTGACACAAGTACAAGTGTCTAAGAGGCTATTCTGTCTAATTCAATTGTACTTGAAATTTGCCCTTACAAATAAAATTCTGTATCCTTATTGTTGGCCCAAGTAAATGTTAGTTTTGAAGACTGACAAAGGAACTCGGAATGAACCAGGTCCATCACTCAGGTGCACAAAAACAGGCAGATTCGAGCATGTGGGTTGCACGTGAAGGAGATAAGCTTAACTTGGTGTATTTAATATCTCCTGATCGAAAAGGTTGCATAATTGATAAGGAGAAGGAGTCCTTAATCAAAGAGAACATAATTCAAGATAGGGAGGGAGTTAGAAGTTGAAATCAACTAGAACTCTTCCACCAAGGAAGAGTTGTATCAAAATTCTAGTTATTTCTTCATCTACTAACTCTATAAATTGCAGGATGTTCTCACATTAAAGGGTTGCACAAAAACGCAGAAGTTAAACGTGAATTGGGAGAAAAATAGCAAGGCTTTTTGCAAGCAGTTCGTGTGTGATTCAAGTGTGCAACCTGAAGCTACATGAACCAGATTGAAGGACCATCTCCATAAAGAGTTTTATGTGTCTTTCTTTATTGTAGTAGGTGTTTTCAAATTGTACCTTTCAGCTTTATCTAGAAGCAATTGTAATAGGTATTTTGAGTATTCAAGTTAGAGTTAACTTGAAGTTGTCGCAACAGTTAGAGGCTGGTTGCTACAACGGGATTAGAGGTAATCCTTAGGTTTACAAAGAGTTTTGTAAATATTATTTTGGCTCAGTGATTTAGTGAAGTGTTGGGGAAAGTCTTATTGAGTGTCGTGATTTTTTCACCTTTTGAGCCAGATGTTTTCCACGTAAAAATCTCTGTGTTCTTTATTTTATGTACTTTTAATTCTGCAAACAATAGTAGTAAGTACACCTAAAAGAATCAGGTTCTTCTAGAGCGAAAATTGGGTACCACACAAATCATCCCCCTCTTGTGTGGTATTGACGTTTAGAACATCAATTGGTATCAGAGCAGGTTATCCTTGAAGAGACTAACACCTTAGGAAAAGATCAACATGAGTGCACCACCTGGGAACTGAGAAGGGCAATCTACTGATAGGCCTCCACTCTTTAATGGCCACTACTACTTTTGGTGGAAAAATAGGATGAGAGATCACATCATAGGAGAAGACTATGAACTCTGGGACATAGTCACTGATGGTCCTCTAGCAACTACAAAGAAGAATGCTGAAGAAGTGGATGTGCCAAAGACAAGAGCTGACTGCTGAGGACTTGAGGAAGTGGGAAAAGAATGCAAAGGCCAAGAAATAGCTTGTGTGTGGACTTGGTCCAGACGAGTACAGTAGAATTCAATGATGTACACTGCTGATGGCTCATGAATTCAAGGAAATTCGGGACACTTTGCAAGTGGCTCATGAAGGAACACCTCAAGTGAAGAGGTGTACACTGCTGTATTCTCAATATGAGAATTTCACCATGAATAAAGGGGAAACCATCCAAGAGATGTATACAAGGTTTACCACACTAACAAATGAACTTAAGTCTGTTGGACCAAGGGTTATTCTTGAAGAAGATAAAGTTGAGAAGATTTTAACAAGGGTACTGCTAATCTCTTGGGAAAGCAAAATCACAGCTATTCAGGAATCAAAGAACATTGCCACTCTTAAGTTGGATGAGCTAATTGGAAATCTCACCGCCTATGAACTTAGAAGGCGTGAAGATGGATGCACCCAAGAAGGAAAGGAGCATGGCATTCAGAATCATTGAAGGTGCTTATCTACAGGAGGATGAAATGACCATCATCACAAAGGAGTTCAAGAAGTACCTAATGAGAGGAAATGGTCCTTTAAGAAGTGGAAGCTACAACAAACCAAGGGTTCCTGAAAAACAAACCAATGAGGGGTGTTACAAATGTGGGAAGACTGATCACCACATCAAAAATTGCCCTCAATGGGAAATTGAATGGAAGAAGGAAAGAGTTGAACGAAGGAACATGAAGATGGAACAGGTTCAACCCAAGAAGAACAAAGGATCAACAAAGGCTATGGTTTCTGCCTAGGGAGAAAGCTCAAACAAGGACTCAAAGGATGAAGATGGAGATGAACAAACACTTATGGCAATTGGAGAATCCGATGAGGAATCTGAGGTAAGTATAATTCATCTCAAAGACAAGATTAAATTTTTGTCTAAAGAAAGGCTATCTGATTTACTCCTGGATTTCATTGATGATTCTGAGGATCTAAACAATGAAAACAAACAGCTGTCTAAGGAGTGTGTGATTCTGAAAGCTAAGTGCAAAAACTTGTAACTTAGGGCTAGTGAAAGTGATAGTAAAAATGCTGAGTTGAAGAACCAGGTTCATGAACTTGACACCACAGTACTAGAGCTTAAATCTGAAAATCTAAAATTGAAATTAGGAACTGGTAAAAAGAAATCTGATCACACACAACTCACTTTAGAAGAAAATATAGGAAAAATGAAAGATGAGTTGTACAAAAGAGATGAGCAGATAAGAGTCCATAAGAAGGATCTAAACAAGGTTAAGCACGAGCGAGATAGAGCCTGTAAATGGAATAGATCCTCCGATGCACTTTCATGGCTACATGAACACCATAGTAGCAATAAGAGAGGACTTGGATACGGGACCCCTGCACCTAAGTGGGATCCCAAAAGCAAGTATCTCACACTTCCTAAGAACAAAATTTACACACAGTGTGGTAAAACTGGTCACTATAAATCTGAATTTATTGCAAAAGAAAAGGCTAGTAAAAAGAATAAAGAATTTGTTCAAGGGAAAAATAGGCTGCCATGTTGGGCTAAAAAGAATCTAATTCACCCTTTTGCCTATAGAAAGGGACCCAAACTAGTTTGGGCTCCTAAGACTAACCCCTGATTTCCTTTTATGGGTCCAATTGAAAGGGAGCAGTCAAATATGGTACATGGATAGTGGCTGCTCAAAGCATATGACAGGAAGTAAGAACCAATTCCTTTCACTTGAGGATCTCAAAGGAGGTAATGTCTCCTTTGGAAATGGGAAGAAAGGTGAGATCATTGGGGTTGGAAAGGTAGGTAAGACTGATTCTCACTTTATTGAGAATATCTACTTGATAGATGGCTTAAAATATAGTCTTATCAGTGTATCACAATTATGTGATAAAGGTAACTTGGTAGCATTCACCACTACCAAATATTTTGTGATTAATCTTACCATTGACAAGATTGTTTTGCAGGGAAAAGGAGTAACCAATACATGCATTGTAGATTTGTCCATACTTTCAGAAAATGAACTCACTTGCTTAAGTGTGTTGGACAATGATCCCCTCCTTTGGCACAAAAGACTTAGACATGCAAGTCTGATTCAACTCAATAAATTAGTCTCCAAGGATCTGGTGATAGGGTTGCCTAACATCAAGTTCAAGGAAGACAAAGTTTGTGAGGCTTGTGCAAGGGGGAAGCAGGTAAGATCCTCTTTTAAATGCAAGAAAGTGGTAAGCACCACCACAACGATGGAACTGGTCCATATGGATCTCTGTGGTCCAATGAGAACATTAAGTAGAGGTGGTAAAAGATATGTGATGGTGCTTGTTGATGATTACTCTAGGTTTACATGGACATTATTTTTAACATCTAAAGATGAAGCATTTGACATGTTTACTTCTTTTGTTAGAAAAACTCAGAAACAACTAGGTAATCAATTTGCATCAATTAGGTCTATCATGGAACTGAATTTGAAAATGCTAAGTTTGCTGAATTTTTGCATGCTACATCATAAATAGTTGCATGACTAGACCTCTTGTTAAGAAGATTCCCTATGAGTCACTTAAAGGGAGAAAGCTAAATATATCCCATCTTAGGGCATTTATATGCAAGTGCCTTGTGCACAATAATGGCAAAGACTCCCTAGGTAAGTATGATCCTAGAAGTGATGAGGGAGTATTCTTGGGATATTCTTCACATAGTAAAGCTTATAAGATATACAATAAAAGAACTATGTGTGTAGAAAAAATGTATATGTTATTTAAAACTAACATTCTTTCTGAGAAGCAGGAACAAGATAATGAAGATATTGGGCTGATAATAAATTCAAATGGTGAAACCACAGTCCAGCCTGAAGATGCATCAATGTACTAGTAGGATCTATAGCAGGTGTTGAGACTACAGAATCTGGAGAAGTTGGTGGTAAAAATAAAAAGGAAGAGAAAAAGAGAGCAAGGGTGCTAGGAGTACTGTGAGAGGAAATGGTACAAGAGTGGCTGATTCTTCACCCACTCCTGTTGGTCTAACAAAAAAAACTGAGGCAATGGTTGCTTGAGAAGAGGAATTTAGTGAAATAGAAGAGAGTGTGAGCAAAACAGGGAAAATAGGTCCGGTAAAGCTGCTGAGGGGTGGGTTTAACTTGGAAAAAAATATAGATGAACCTGTTCCATCTAAACAGAAAACCCTCGCGGACCTGCTGATAGGGTTATCAATGGCACCGAAACTCATGTCATTCCCTATGGTTTCATACTCACAAATGTGCTTGAATATTTCAAGGTATCTACGAAGAAGTGGGAGGTTAGTACAAGAAAGGATCATTTTGGGGTTAATACTCTACTTGCTTGCGATTATGAAGTCAATGTCATTCTTAATGAACCTGGTTCATCTAAAAAGACACCTATCAATATCTAAGTCAGAGTCTTGGTACAGGAGAGTGAGGCAAAGGATATTGAGATAGCAAGGCTGAAGACACGATTGATTGAGGTAGAGATGTTCTCAGAACTGAACTTGCAAGGGAAAAGGAGAAGAATGATGGAATTCTTCAAGACATGCTGAAATTTCTCCAAGCAAATAACTCAGCCGTACCTCTTCCAAGCGTTAAGACTCCTAACCTAGTGTAAATCAACCAGTGACCCAGTTCAGGATGTTTTGTTTCTTTTGCTCATGTTTTCAGTATTTTTGTTTCTTCTTATGCTTTGTGGTAGAATCTTATCAATCATCAATGAAATTCACTGTTTTTGCTCTAACTGTTTGTTTATATTTCTTTGATGGTTGAAATTCTTAGTTTGATCTATGATGATTAATCCATATTTGCATTTGAAGTAGCCCCAGTGGTCATGAGTAAGCTTTAAAATCCGGTTATCTCACATTTTTTATGCAACTTTTTGATGATGCCAAAAGGGAAAAAAGGCTGTGCTTTAAACAAGTGAATGTTTATACTTTGAACAGTGATGTTTATAACCTAATGTACATGGTTCTTGATGATAAGTGATATAAAGGTAAAATGTTTCTAACATTGTGTTGATGTTGAGCTGAGTTGAAACAGGGCCTAAGCTTATAAAAAGCACATAGTTTGTCATCATCAAAAAGGGGGAATTTGTTGGCCCAAGTAAAGGTTAGTTTTGAAGACTGACAAAGGAACTCAGGATGAACCAGGTCCATCCCTCAGGTGCACAGAAACGTGCAAATTCGAGCATGTGGGTTGCACGTAAGGAGATAAGCTTAACTTGGCGTATTTAATATCTCCTGATCGAAAATGTTGCATAATTGATAAGGAGAAGGAGTCCTTAATCAAAGAGAACACAATTCAAGATAGGGAAGGAGTTAGAAGTTGAAATCAACTAGAACTCTTCCACCAAGGAAGAGTTGCATCAGAACTCTAGTTATTTCTTCATCTACTAACTCTATAAATTGCAAGATGTTCTCACATTAAAGGGTTTCACAAAAACATAGAAGTTAAATGTAAATTGGAAAAAAAATAGCAAGGCTTTTTGCAAGCAGTTCGTGTGTAATTCAAGTGTGCAAACCTGAAGCTACATGAACCAGATTGAAGAACCATCTCCATAAAGAGTTTTATGTGTCTTTTTTTAGTTCTAGTTCAATTGTAGTAGGTATTTTCATGTTGTACCTTTCAGCTTTATCTAGAAGCAATTATAATAGGTATTTTGAGTATTCAAGTTAGAGTTAACTTGAAGTTGTCGCAACAGTTAGAGGCTGGTTGCTACAACGGGATTAGAGGTAATTTTTAGGTTTACAAAGAGTTTTGTAAATGCTATTTTGGCTCAGTGATTTAGTGAAGTGTTGGGGAAAATCCTACTGAGTAGTAGGTCGTGGTTTTTTCACCTTTTGAGCCAGGTGTTTTCCACGTAAAAATCTCTGTGTTCTTTATTTTATGTATTTTTAATTCCGCAAACAGTAGTAGTAAGTACACCTAGAAGAACCAGGTTCTTCTAGAGCAAAAATTGGGTACCACACAAATCACCCCCCCTCTTGTGTGGTATTGACGTTTAGAACATCACTTATATACGAGTTTACAATCATAACGGTTTCCTCACATAATTTGGGGTTATTATGGGCATTAATTGTATTGATTGCCTATTACATCAGATAGTTGTAACTGACGTATTTATTGCTATAAATGCCTTATAACTGTTCCGATGGCTTTTCCTTATTTACTTTCGGTTTGTATATCTTTCCTTCTTTTGGTCCTTATTCATTCCGTCCTTGTCTTTTCTTTGGCAATTGTTTGGCCTGATTGTCTCGTGGTGTTTCTCCCATTCAATTAATTCTACTATTTAAGAACACCACTTGTGTCGTGCTTCGTTAGCGTACTAACATTCCACGTGTAATTCTTTTTTTCCCGCCAATACACACCTAGTAGTGTTGGAGTTAGTAGCAGAGATGGTGGTCGTAGCGGTAGTAGTAGATCATATGTGGTCCCGACTAGTAATCGGGGAAAAAAAGTAAAGTTTGGATATTTTTTTGACGAAATAGAGAATTTTGATAGAGTTATATGTAAAATTTGTAAAGATGATTTTAGACATAAGACTCCGGAAGTTTAGGGAAAATTGGGACACTTAGTAGACATATGAGAATTACTCATCCTATAGAATGGGGCTCTGATTTAGATGAAAATCAAGGAACTCTAAACCCTAGTACTGGAGGACTTATGAAATACGATAAGATGAAGGATTGTGAGGAGTTAGCAAAAATGATTGCTTTGGGTTGTCTACTTTTTTATTTTGCTTCTTCATCATATCTGACTATGTATATCAAAGGATTTATAATCCCTTATTTAAAGGTATCCCTAGAAGTACTTGTAAATCTGATATCTTTAGCCTTCATGAACAATATCACACATACATACAGTGTTTGTTTGACCACCTTCCTTGTAGAGTTTTTCTAACTTCTGATATTGGCCATGCTGTAAATGGAAATGATTATTTGACAATTACATGTCACTAGATAGATAATAATTACTGTATGCAAAAATATATTATCACTTTTAAATATGATAAAGATAAAAAACATATTGTTATTTTTATAAGTACTACTATTTTCGAAGTTATTGAATTTTATAATCTTAATAAAAAAGTATTGTGTATGTAAAATAATGCTTCTAACAATAATGTCGCTATTTCAATATTAAGACTGCATTTGAAACCACCACTAGACAAAAAATTTCATGTTAGGTGTGCATGCCATGTTTATAATCTAATTATTAAAAGTGGCCTTGATTTATTTTCGACTGAGGTTACTCGTGTAAGAAGAGCAGTTGGTGTTATTCAAGGAAATAATAGACAATTTAGAATTAGGGAATTTAAGAGTAAGTGTACGAAGCATAACCTTAACCTCAGATTCATGCCAGAGGAAATTGTTACTAGATGAAATTATACATACTTATTTTTAAAATGTTGCTACAAATATAGATTGCTGATAACTGAAGTTGCTAATGCGCATTGTACTTATCCGAACCGTATGTTAACAACTACTACTTGGGAGGCCATTAATGATGTTATGAAATTTCTACATAAATTTTATACAACTACTGTTGAGTTTTCTGGAACATATTACCCTACTGTTACTATGACTTTAGTACATATAGTTAAAATTTCTTTTCTATTTTCTGAATTTAAGAAGAAAGAAAAATATAAGGATGTTTGAAAAAATGCAACCAAAGTATATAAAAAAAAAATCTTTCCAATTCCTCCTATTTACTTAATTGGTGTTGTTTTGAATCCTTCTATTAAGATATCTAATTGTCACCAATTAATCAATGCTTTATATACTTATATGGATATTGGTCCAACTGAAACCTCAGATATATATTATCGTATGAACAAGCTAAATGATTATTTGTAACAATTATATAAAATTGATGATACTGCTATTAATATAGGCAATGTTAATCCCACTATGCATTGTACTACTTCTACTGCATGTGCTACTATGGATGAAGATGAAGGCCTTGATGGTTATAATATTTGGGCTACATTCCTTCCCCTCAAACCGGTAGCAGGAACATCGACGGACTTCAATTCTACTTGCAAAAGCAATCAGAGCCTCAACAAAGGAATTATCACCGTTGGATGGTGGCATGAGAATGAAAAGCAATTTTTTGTTCTTTCTGCTATGGCTCGGGACGTACTGAATGTGCCAATTTCAACCGTTGCATTAGTGAGTGCATTTAGTCAAGCAAGACAACACATTAGAGACACCCGTCACTCATTGGGAAGCAACGCTTTGAAGTTTTAGTATGTTTCAGAGATTGGATTAGAGCGGAAGGAAGAAATCGGGAAGTAAAGATATTTGATAAACGGAAGACGAGGAACTTGGAGATATATTAACACATGACCACCCATATGAATTTAAACTCCGTAAGATGGCCAAGAAATTCATATTGATTATGAAGAACTTACTAAGACAATGCAAAACCTTTGAAGTTCTGTATTTATAATTTCATATTTAACAATTAAACTTTGAATTTACTCTTTTTTCGTTAATTTAGTTGTTAAATGTAAACTTTAATTTGCAAGTTTGAAATAAAAAAAAGAACTTGCACATTATAAATGCAATTTTTTTCCATCTTCATTGTATTCTATTATCTTAAATTCTTAATGAAATATTCAAATATAAGGATTTTAAAGTCTTTGCATCATTTATTCAAACACTCTTTTTATAAATTTATTTTTTGTTTTATATTTTTACTTTATATTAATATAAATTACGATAGTTATACAAAATATATTTTAAAAAAAAGGCCCCTTCGAACCGTTCCGGTTCCATATTTAACCGGATGGGCCCGGACTCGTTAAACTCGGTATGAAAAAACCAGTAACAGGCCCGGATTGGTGACCGACCGATATTTTTCTCTTGACCCGGCCCGGCCCGGCCCGGCCCACCCCTTTTGACACCTTTACGATATATCCATAATAGCCTATATTGCTGCTTGATCTCTAAATAATCACTCCTAAATTATCATTATACGAGATTACATTAATATAACAGATAGTAACACAAAAAGTGTTTTTAAGTAGAACCAAAAAGAGCGTTTGAAAAGCGGAAAAAGTAAAAAAATTTCCAAAAGCATTATTGAAAAAAAATATACTTAAAAATACTTTTTAAAAGCTTAGTCAAGCAATGCTCAAAACTTTTCAAATTATTTATCCAAACAAAAATAGTTTCTTTTCAAAAGTACTTTTTAAGACAAGCTTATTTAAGATTTTGACCAAACAGGGTAATAAGAAAATAGTGTCAAACAAAATGAATGAAATAGGAGATAAGAGATTTTTCAAGATTTTTTTTCTTCCTTTTGCAATGTTTTACTATCTTTTAAGTTTTCAACCTAACGCATGTGTAAATTTAGAACCTTCAACTCCTGACATACTCGGAAGTAAAAAAAGATAACCATCTAACATCCGGTAAAGTTAGCTCACCTGCTCTGCTCAAGTAATGAATATCTGACGTTGACTTCATAATATTCTTCACTTCAATATCACTTTTTCCAGTTTCCATATTGTTAAAAGAAAATAGTTAATCAATTATATTATCCACTAAAAAATAAGTTAGATAGTGAATTTTTTAAAATGGATCAAATATGAATAAGAATTATATTATCAATTTAGAAAATGGATAACTAATGAATATAACTTTTACATTTGTAAAGTCTCAAATTGGGGGTTCCTCAAATTAGGGAAACTAAGAATTCTCCCAAAAGTAATCATATGCAAGAAGTCATGGTAATATTATTATCCATATTATCTGCCGATTAACCCATTTCTTATCCTATAAAATATGGGTCGGGTTGTATAATTAATTCATTTTTTCATTACTCGTTTTCGATCCGCCATATCTGACCCGACCCGCCCGTTTGTCACTCCTACATGTTACTAACATCTTACACACGTGAACCAACTTTTCACATTTTGACACGTGCGCTCAAATCATTTATAAATTTTAGTGCCTTTAATATATGGAAAAGGGCTATATATATTCCTGCACTATCAATTAGTTATATATAGCCCTCATTATACTATTCAATACAATCTACCCTTACCGTTGCCTATTTAAACATTTCTACCCCTCCATCTAACGGATTCAGCTCCGTCGTACACGTGGCAGTCTTTTAAGAGTCGAGAACCTTTTTCCTTGACCAACCCCATGCAACAAAACCCATAATTATTTTATTTTTCCTTTTTTCTTTTCCCGTTCTTCTTCATCTCTCTCACAGCTCTATCCTTAAGGTCTCCCTCAGCTACAACGTCAACAGCCTTGTCCAATATCTTACAACTCAGTTGCATATATTAATATTCCTTAACATTCCATTTTTAATTTTGATAAAGAAAATGAAACAAATGTAATTTGTGTAATGTTAACCTAACTTCTTCTGCACGTTGAAATCTTAAAGTCTCAGGAGTAAATGACCTGCAAAGAGGTAGCCAAAATGCAGATCTTAGAGAAGTTAATTACCAGTGGTTCTGGGATTAGTTCAGAGAAAGTGCCTTACATAATGTTATTAGGATTCTTCGTAAATCTTGAAAAAATGAAGCGACAACATGGCAGAAGTTGCGGTAATGAAACCATTTTTCGATTCATCGCACACCAACATTAATTGTCGGTTTAATTTAATTGTGAAAAGAGTTGGGAAGAAGCAGATGAACGGGCGGGGTTGTATAATTATTATTTTTTTAGCTTATTGAAGTGTATTTTTTAACTATTTCGGATGCCACGTGGTGATATTCAATTGGCTTATTTGCCAAGTGTGTGTAGGGTCTAACACACACATTTTACTTTTTTTTTTGTTTAAAAGGCTACTTTATACTCCCTCCAGTCCAAAATAAGTGATTTTTTTTTTATGTTTTCACACAAATTAAGAAATCCATCTTTTAGTTAATTAGCAATGGAATTGACCATATTAACCTTTACTATCTCACATAAATACTCCTAACACATATTCTAACACTATTTACTCCAAGCACAATGTAGGAAAAAAATAATTAATTAATTCTTGAAATCTGAAAAAATCACTTATTTTGGACCACAAGAAAAAAGGCCAAAAAATTACTTATTTTGGACCGGAGGAAGTATCAATTAAACTTGTAGCACATGGAGCGATTGCTCTTGGGAAGAATTACAAAAAGTGCTAGGGAATATAACTAACGACACTATTGTGCCTTTGTCATGATTTAAATTTTCCACCATCGAGGGTCGTGATGGCGCCTACTCGTAGAAGCTAGGCAAGCCACACATTTAGAATCTATAATTATTTTTACTGCAAATTCATTTTTACCAAATTAATTAACAGAAAATAAATAATTAAACAACATCGGAATTCGAAATTTAGTAGAAGACTCAAACAAAATAACCCAAAATATTAAGGAAAATCCACATATGCCTCTACCCAGAACTGGTGTCACAACATCGACGGACTACTAAGATATACTACATATAACCGTTTGAAAGAAAGTAACACTATGAAGAAAATGTCAACATAAGTATCGCAGTAATAGTGGAATAAGACAATTAATGCACTGGAACTGATAAAAACAAGAAATCATAATAAACGGCAATAAGTGCACGGTATCACCCTTCGTGCTTTTACACTCTCTCACAAAAAATAATACACGGCTTCACCCTTCATGCTTTATACTCTTCCTTACCCAAGCAACAATTACAAAGCAATTAGGCAAGGGAATCAATGACGTCACCATAAAGTCAAGTAACAACAGAAACCAGTAGAATAAACGTAAAGAACAACACAACTCTGAATTACTAGCAAGAATCAGGGAAATCAAGTACAAGTGAACGGCATCACCCTTCGTGCTTTTACTCTCGTCCTCACCATAAGAATCAATATAATAGGCACGGAATGGTACATAGTGCGACACGGCATCATCCTTCAGGCTTTTACTCTCTTTCCTCACATATAATCAATAGAATCGGCACGGAATGGTACATCGTGCGATACGGCATCACCTTTCGTGCTTTACTCTCTTCCCTCACAATAAGTAAACAATGCACGGCATCACCCTTCGTGCTTTAACACTCTTCCTCGCCCAAACAACAATCACAAACAAGGGGCATGAGAATAAACAAAATAATAATAGAAATTCCGGCAATGGAACACAATTAAATAGTTAAATCCCGGCAAGGGTACAATATCAATAATTTCAACGTCCCGGCAAGGGAAAATAATCAATAAGCAACAATATCCCGGCAAGGAAATAATTTAAATACTCTTTCTCTTTCTTTCACTTTTATTTCATATCTCACTTTACCGCTTGAGCCAATGCTCCAAAGGGCTCAATCATTTCATATACTTTCCCGTTTGCAATATAACTTGAGCCAATGCTCCTCAATGTTCATAGTTCACAATTTCCTTTCACAAGCTTTTCACAGCAAATAGGAATCATCACCAAGGCAAGAGAAAATACAACGAAATCAAGATATTCACAATTTAAAGACTCACGGTCATGCTAGACACCAGCGTATAGATACTCGTCACCATGCCTATGCGTCGTACTCGAAAATTACCACATAGCAAATAAGACTCAACTCCTAATCCCTCAAGCTAAGGTTAGACCAAACACTTACCTCAAACTTCCACGGCCAATTCAATCCTTAATAACCGCCTTTCCCTTCGAAGTCGGCTCCAAATCAATTGTATCTATGCATAATCGATTTAATAACATCAATAAATGCTAAACAATCCAATTTCAATGCTAATTTATAGCTTTTTTAATCATTCTTCCCAAAAATTCAAAAATCGACCCTGGGCTCGCTTGATCAAAATACGAGGTTTAGACAAAAATCAAATCACTCATTCACCCACGAGCCCGAATATATATTTTATTTTCAAATTCGACCCCAAAATGAGGTCTAAATAAAAAAAATTAAAAAGCACTAACTCTACCCAAATCCCCAATTTTCTACCCTCAATCATATGTTTTAGGCCTAGAAATTCATTAGATGTTGATGAAAATGGAAGAAACTAGTTAAAGATCACTTACCCCAAGAGATTGTGGTGAAACAATGCTTCAAGAATCGCCCTAGAACTTTGGAGAAGAAAGAGTTTGTGAAATTTTATGAAAATCCTGTTTGCATTCTGTTTTTGGAACTTAAGTTAAGTGGGTGGATTTGTTCATCGCGTTCGCGATAAGCTCACCGCATTTGCGAGAGTTAGCTCAGACAGACCTTCGCATTCGCGAAAATCGGCTCGCGTTCGCAGAACTTTGGCTCCTCAAGCCTACGCGTTCGCAGACATAGTATCGCGTTCGCGATACACAAAGTGGTGACCCTCCCTAGCCCAGGATTTAAGCCTTCGCGTTCGCGATTCCATGCCCGCGTTCGCAAAGGGAGACCCCCCAATGCTTCGCGTTCGCGACCTGGTTTACACGTTCGCGTAGAAGGAATTTTCATTCAGCAAGATTTACTCATCGCGTTCGCGTCGGTTCTCCCGCGAACGCCAAGAAGGAAATGCCAGAAATCCAACAGCTGAAAACCTGCAATTTTTCTTAAGTTCAAAACTTCCCGAAATACATCCGAAACACACCCGAGCCCTCGGGGCTCCTAACCAAACATAAGTACTAACTCAACGACATCATACAAACTTATCCGTGCGATCAAATCGCCAAAATAACCTCGATAACAATGAATCAACCCTAAAAAATCAAGAATTTTTTTCTCAAACTTCATCAAGTATTAAATTTAGCAATTTAGGTCCGAATCACGTCAAACGGACTCCGTTTTCAACCAAACTTTACAGAAATGACTTAAACCATATATAAGACATATACCGGGAGCCGGAACTAAAATACGGGCCCGATACTAATATGCTCTAATCAGTTTCCATTTCAAATTTCCTTAAAATTTTCAAAAAACTAATTTCTTTTAAAAGTTCATTTCTCGGGCTCGGGACCTCGAAATTCGATTTCGGGCATACGCCCGAGTCCCATATTTTTCTACGGACCCTCCGGGACCGTCAAATCATGGGTCCGGATCCGTTTACCCAAAATGTTGACTAAAGTCAAATTTATTTATTTTAACACCAAAACTTCAAATTTTTCACAGAATTTCGTATTTAAGCTTTTCGGCTACGCGTTCGGACCGCACACGCAAATCGAGACAACTCTAAATGAGGTTTTCAAGGCCTCGAAGACTCGAAATTCAATTAAAAATAGGTGATGACCCTTATGGTCATCACATTCTCCACCTCTAAAACAATCGTTCGTCCTCGAACGGATAGAAGAAGGAAGTACCTGAGTCGGGGAAAAGATGAGGATAACGGCTCCGCATATCGGATTCGGACTCCCAGGTCGATACCTCAGGAGGCTGACCTCTCCACTGAACATGAACAGAAGGGAAACTCTTTGACCTCAACTGACGAACCTGCCGCTCTAGAATAGCCACCGGCTCTTCCTCATAAGACAAGTCATTGTCCAACTGGACAGTGCTGAAATCTAACACGTGGGCTGGGTCGCCGTGATGCCTTCGAAGCATGGACATATGAAACACTAGATGCACGGCTGATAAGCTCAGCGGCAAGGCAAGTCAATAAGCCACCTCTCCCACTCGATCAAGAATCTCAAACGGACCAATGAACCTAGGGCTAAGCTTGCCCTTATTCCCAAATCTCATCACGCCCTTCATAGGCGACACTGGGAGCAGTACCCGCTCACCAATCATAAAAGCCACATCTCGAACCTTACGGTCTGCATAACTCTTTCGCCTGGACTGAGCTGAATGAAGCCTATCCTGGATGATCCTGACCTTGTCCAAGGCCTCCTGAACCATATCCGTACCCAACAACCGAGCCTCTCCCGGCTCAAACCATCCAACCGGAGATTGACACTGCCTACCATATAAAGCCTCATAAGGAGCCATCTGGATACTTGACTGATAGCCGTTGTTGTAAACAGACTCTGCTAAAGGCAAAAACTGATCCCACGAATCTCCAGAATCAATGACACAAGCTCGGAGTATATCCTCCAAAATCTGAATAGTACGCTCGGACTGACCGTCCATCTGGGGATGAAATGCTGTATTCAACTCAACCCGTGTGCCCAACTCTCGCAGAACTGCTCTCCAGAAGCGCGAGGTAAACTGCGTACCCCGATCCGAGATGACAGATACGGGCACACCATGAAGGCAAACAATCTCCCGAATATAGATCTCAGCTAACCTCTAGAAGAATAGGAGAATGCCACAGGAATGAAATGTGCTAACTTCCTACTCAAAGCATCGGCCACCACATTGGCCTTTCCCGAGTGATATAAAATGGTGATATCATAATACTTCAACAACTCCAACCACCTTTTCTGCCTCAAATTCAACTCATTTTACATGAACAAGTACTAAAGACTCTCGTGATCCGTGAATACCTCACATGCCACGCCATATAGATAATGCCTCCAAATCTTCAATGCGTGAACTATGACGACCAAATCCAAATCAGGAGTTGGATAGTTCTTCTCGTGAATCTTCAACTACCACGAAGCATTGGCAATGGCCTTGCCATCCTGCATCAACACTGCACCAAGCCCAATACGGGAAGCATCACAATAAACTGTATAGGGCCCTGAACCTGTGGGCAAAACCTACTCCGGTGCCGTAGTCAGAGCTATCTTAAGCTTCTGCAAGCTCACCTCACACTCATCCGACCATCTGGACTCGGCACCCTTCTGGATCAACCTGATCCTCGGGGCTGCAATAGATGAAAACCCTCCACGAACCAATGATAGTAGCCTGCTAATCCCAAGAAACTCTGAATCTTTGTAGCTGATGCCGGTCTAGGATAGTTCTTGACTGCCTCAACCTTCTTCGGATCAACCTGAATACCCTATGCTAACACAACATGACCCAGAAATGCAACTGAACTCAACCAGAACTCATACTTCGAGAATTTTACATATAACTGTCTATCCTTCAGAGTCTGAAGAACCACTCTAATGTACTGCTCGTGCTCCTCCTAGCTGCGGGAATATATCAATATATCATCAATGAAGACTATCACGAACGAATCTAAATAAGGCCTGAACACTCGGTTCATTATGTCCATAAAAGCTGCTGGGGCATTTGTCAACCCGAATGATATAACAAAGAACTCATACTGCCCGTATCGAGTGCGAAAAGTTATCTTAGGGACATCGGATGCCCTAATCCTCAACTGATGGCAGCCAGATTTCAAGTCAATCTTCGAAAATACCTTGGCACCCTGAAATTGATCAACAAATCAACAATCCTCGACAATGGATACTTATTCTTGATTGCAACCTTGTTCAACTGTCGGTGATCAATACGCATTCTCATCGATCCGTCCTTCTTCTTGACAAACAACACCGGCGCACCCCAAGGCAAAACACTGGGTCTAATGAAACCCTTCTCAAGCAACTCCTGCAACTGTTCCTTTAACTCTTTCAACTCAGGCAGTGCCATACGATACAGCGGGATAGAAATGGGCTGAGTGTCCAGTACCAGATCAATGTAAAAGTCAATATCCCTGTCGGGTGGCATACCCGACAGGTTTGAAGGGAAAACATCACGAAACTCACGAACAACAGGCACACAATAAATTGAGGGAACCTCAGTACTAGATTTGCGAACATAGGCTAAATAGGCCGAATACCCCTTCTCGACCATATGCTGAGCTTTCACGTACGAACATTGCAGGTAGAATGACAAGGAGTCCCTCTCCACTCTAAACGAGGCAAACCCGATAAAGCTAAGGCCACAATCTTGGCATGACAACCCAAGATAGCATGGAAAGGTGATAACCAGTCCTTCCCAATATAACACTGAATTCGTCCATGTGCAGAAAAAGCAAATCTACACGTGTCTCAAAACCTCCAATCACCACTATACATGAACAATAGGCACGGTCCACCACAATAGAATCACTAGACACGACCAGATGCGGCACAAAATATAATTGAAGCTTCTCTACCACAAACTAGAACAATACATGCACCTCTACCTCTAATACCTTTACTTCCACCTCTAATACCTTTACCTCCACCTCTAGCATCTCTACCTCCACCTCTAATACACCTCCACCTATAATACCTCTCTCTGAGTGATGTGGAGAAACTCCTCCGAAAATAGCTGCGTGAATTGCTCCCGAGTTGAAACCGGCAATCCGGCTAGTCTAGCCAAGTAATAATCTCTTCGCCAAGTCTTGGCGGATCCAAACAAGCGAATAGCAGCAAAATCGACCCCATTGGTCTCAACTATCCCCATATTTTTGAGAACCTCATGACGGCTATGTTCAAAATCCTGGGGGTCCTAAGTAGATGCATCGCTAAATGTAATAGTGAAGAGCTCGGTGAAACTTATCCAACCTCCATAAAACCTCCAAAGACATAGCTGATCTGAGTTGCTGCTCGGCTGAAGAAGCAATACATGACCTCGCCATTCGCGAAAGGACCAGAGTAGAGGTTTCAATTTAGCACTGAGAGAACAAAATTGCATGACAAGAAAGAATAGAAGTGAAACTTTTCCTAACTCTGTATCCTCTGGGATAAATACAAACGTCTCCGTATCGATCCCCCGGACACTACCGAGCTTGTCCGTGAATTGTGAGGCATATGTAACCTAGAGCTCTGATACCGACTTGTCACGACCCTGATTTCCCACCCTCGGGGTCGTGATGGCGCCTACTCGTAGAAGCTAGGCAAGCCACACATTTAGAATCCATAACTATTTTTACTGCAAATCCATTTTTACCAAATTAATTACTGGGAAATAAATAATTAAACAACAGCGGAATTTGAAATTTAGCGGAAGACTCAAACGAAATAACCAAAAATAAATAGGAAAATCCACATATGCCTCTACCCAGAACTGGTGTCACAACATCCACAGACTACTAAGATATACTAAATATAACCGTTTGAAAGAAAGTAACACTATGAAGGAAATGTCAACATAAGTATCACAATAATAGTGGAATAAGACAATTAATGCACTGCAACTGATAACAATAAGAAATCATAATAAACGGCAATAAGTGCACGGCATCACCCTTCGTGTTTTTACTCTCGTCCTCACCATAAGAATTAATATAATAGGCATGTAATGGTACATCGTGCGGCACGGCATCACCCTTCGTACTTTTACTCTCTTTCCTCACATATAATCAATAGAATCGGCATGGTATGGTACATCGTGTGGCACGGCATCACCCTTCGTGCTTTACTCTCTTTCCTCACAATAAGCAAACAATGCACGGCATCACCCTTCGTGGTTTAACACTCTTCCTCGCCCAAACAACAATCACAAACAAGGGGCAAGGGAATAAACAAAATAATAATAGAAATCCCGGCAAGGGAATACAATTAAACAATTAAATCCCGGCAAGGGTACAATATCAATAATCTCAATGTCCCGACAAGGGAAAATAATCAATAAGCAACAATATCCCGGCAAGGGAATAATTTAAATACTCTTTGTCTTTCTTTCACTTTTATTTCATATCTCACTTTACCACTTGAGCAAATTCTCCAAAGGGTTCAATCATTTTATATACTTTCACGTTTGCTAACTTGAGCCAATGCTCCTCGATGTTCTTAGTTCACAATTTCCTTTCACAAGCTTTTCACAACAAATAGGAATCATCACCAAGGCAAGAGAAAATACAACGAAATCAAGATATTCACAATTTAAAGACTCACGGTCATGCTAGACACTAACGTATAGATACTCGTCACCATGCCTATACGTCGTGCTCGACAATTACCACATAGCAAATAAGACTCAACTCCTAATCCCTCAAGCTAAGGTTAGACCAAACACTTTGTAACGACCCGGCCGGTTGTTTTTGGAATTTACGCCCCGATCCCCCATTAACTATTTCTCCTAAGTTTATTTCTGCTATTTTGGATTGCCGGGACGTTCGGTGTTAGGATTCGGAGTGTTTTGGGACACTTAGTCCCTAAATGAGAGCTTAAGAGTTGAAAAATGGTCCGTAATCGGAACAGTGTGAAGACGGCCATAGAATGGAAATCCGATAGTTCCGTTAGCTCTGTTAGGTGCTTTCGGGGTTGGGAGCATGTTCGGAATGTATTTTGGAAGTCCGTAGCTCATTTAGGCTTGAAATGCCGAAGTTTGTATTTTTGAAGTTTTCGGTCCGATAGTGAGTTTTTGATTCGAGGGTCGGAATGGAATTCCAGAAGTTGCAGTAGCTCCATCATGTCATTTGGGACGTGAGTGCAAAATTTTAGGTCATTCGGACGTGTTTTGGTTAGGTTTTTGATCGAAAGCGTATTTGGAAGAAATTTGAAGTTCTTAGGCTTGAATCATTTATTAAATCGGGTTTCCGGTGTTGTTTTAGGTATTTTAAGGTCCCGGGGGTCTCAGGATGATTTCGGGTGGTTGACGGAAAGATTTGAAGTTGAATGGGCTGCTGAAGTTCTGGTACCTATCATAACCGCACCTGCGGTTTGGTTTCCGCAGGTGCAGAGCCGCAGAAGCGGCCGGCCCATTGCAGATGCGAAATTTGGACTACTCAGCTTTTTCCGCAGGTGCGGAAGATCTACCGCAGATGCGGTTACGCACCTGCGAGGCCCCTACCGCAGATGCGGAACCTTGGGTCTTTATTGAAACCGTAGAAACAGGGTATTTTCTGCAGAAGCGGAATCCGCAGGGGCGGTATAAGATCGTAGAAGCGGAGCATGGTAACTTAAGGGAAAGCCGCAGAAGCGGCTCATTTTTCGCATAAGCGGGACCGCAGAAGCGGAAACACCTGTTCAGAAAAGGGAATTTCGAGGGTTGAGTTTCAAAAGTTGGAAAAATCAATTGAGAGCTCGGGAGAAGGTGAATTTGAGTGGGTTTTGAAGAGAAGATCATTGGGTAACGTTTCCTTAATCCCTTTTAGTTGTATTCCATCAATATATAGCTTAATACATCATCTAATTTCGAATTTGGAATCAAAATGGGGGAAAACTTCTTAGACCAAGCTATGGGTTTTGAGTGAGCATTTGACCTCCGTTTTGGGAGATTTTTATATGGTTAGACTCGTGAGAGTACGAGGGTTCTAAAAATATGAAAATCATTCAATTCCGAGGCATTGGCCTAAGGAGCATTTTGGTCATTTTACCTATTTTCTCGCCTAGCTTTAAATTTAATAGTGGAATTAGTTGTTTGCAATATTATTTAAGATATGTAATTGAATTGAATAGATTTGGGCCATTTGGAGTCGGATACTCGTGGCAAAGGCGTGGTTCCTTGTTGATTATTCGGCCGGTTCGAGGTAAGTGGATTGTCTAACCTTGTGTGGGGGACCTCTCCCCTTAGGACATGATTTTTGATTATTTGAATTCCTCGTACGTGAGGTGACAAGCACGTACTTGAGCTAATTGTTGTAAACCCATTTCTACTTGTAGTATTTAAATTGAGATTTCCTGTTTACTTGTTCATTTTAGACTGTAAGTTTAAACCTGTACTAGCTTAGAGAAGCATGTTTAGCTGACTTACCTGCTTAATTGTTTAACTATACTATTTGTATTCTGTGAAACATGTTAGGCTAGAGTTTACTATTACTTGTACTGATTTTGGCATTTATTCTGAGATTATGAGTTGTTGTTGTTGTGTGTTTAATTTGGGACTACGGAACGACTTCCCGGGAGATCCCCCTGTACTTGATATATTTTGGATTGAGGGCGCGGGATACCAAGAGATCCCTGGCTTACTATATATATTGGGATACCAAGAGATCCCCGACTTACTTATTGAGGATACCAAGAGGTCCTCGGGATACCAAGAGATCCCCAGTGTATATGATGAGGATACCAAGAGATCCTCGGGATACCAAGAGATCCCCAGTGTATATGATGAGGATACCAAGAGATCCTACCAAGAGATCCCTGGTGCATATGATGAGGATACCAAGAGATCCTCGGGATACCAAGAGATCCCTGGCTATTATTCCTTGTTGAGAGCAGTATTCCTTGTATTGTTACCTTTGCTTTCTATTACTGTCCTTCCTTATTTATTTGGTTTGGATCCTCGCTGTAGACTTTATTTAAACTGTTTCCGTTATTTTATTATTTATTATGTTTTATCTCAGTAGGGCCCTGACCTTCCTCGTCACTACCCGGCCGAGGTTAGGCTTGACACTTACTTAGTACCGCTGTGGTGTACTCATGCCCTTCTGCGCATGTTTTTTTTCATGTGCAAATTATCCAGGTACCTCTACTGAGGCGCACTATCCTTGAGGCGAGGAGTTATACGGAGACTTCGAGGTATATCTACCGCGTCCGCAGACCAGGAGTCTCTATTCTGTTCCATCTTTAGTATCTAGTTTATTCCTTTCTCTCAGTTGTTTAGATATTCTGGAGTTAGAGCAGCGTACTATATTTCTATTAGCCTGTGGTTCCCGTGAGTTTTTGGGTTTTGGGATTGGGTTGTAGACTTCCGCTTTTTTTTTCCGAGTTGTATAGGCCGAGCGGCCTTATATGTAGCTATTATTTTATATATTTGATAGGCCTTTTGAGCTCGGATTTGGGAGTTCTTGGTATGTATGAACTCGCGGCGAGACGAGGAATCCGGTAATGTAAGTTTTGTAATTTTTCGAGAAGTGGGTCCGGGGCTCGGGTTTTGCTAGTTTCGAGATTTTTGCTATTTTTCGATTGTTTTTGATTGGGTATTATCCCATTGGCATATTGTGATGTATTTGCTCTGATATTGGATAGATTTGACGTACGTGGAGGCCGGTTTGAGGGGCAAAGGCATCGCGAGCTATAGATTTCACCGGTTCGAGGTGAGTAATGATCGTAAATGATATCTTGAGGGCTTGAAACCTCGGATTTGCACCCGTAGTGCTATATTGAGGTGACTTGCACGTCGGATAGAGAGCGTGGGGTAGAGCACCGTTGGGGATTGTGACTTGGTCCGTCCTGGTTGTTGATTTTACCGCGTATTTCACTATGACTTGTTGTTTTTCACTATGACTTGGACTTATTGCCATACTTGGGGCTTATTGCCGACTGTTTGAACTCCTTGTGAGCTATCATCATTGTTATCCTCACTATTTGAAATATTATTTGAACTTAGTCCAATTGAATTACACTGTTTCATGAAATCAGCTATATTTTTACTCAGCCTTGAGTTTTAACTGATATTTGAACTATTGTTTGAACTGAGCATTTTTGTTTTACTGATGCCCGAGGGGCTTATGATTATTTTTGGACTGATTGAGGTCGAGGGCCATATTGTGAGGAGGCTTTCAGGCCTCGAGTGTATTGTTAAGAGGCTTTTAGGCCTCAAGTGTATTGTGAGGAGGCTTTCAGGCCTCGAGTGTATTGTGAGGAGGCTTTCAGGACTCGAGTGTATTGCGAGGATGCTTTCAGGCCTCAAGTGTATTGTGAGGAGGCTTTCAGGCCTCAAGTGTATTGTGAGGAGGCTTTCAGGCCTCATGTTGATATGTACAGGCTTTCAGGCCTTATGATGATATAGCGCTTGGGCTGTAGGAGCCCTTTCGGAGTCTGCACACCCACAGTGAGCGCGGGTACCCATGTGATTGAGAGTGAGCCCGAGGGGCTGATGTTGTACTGTGTGACTGATACTGAGCCCGAGGGGCTGATACTATTCTGAGTAATGTGATACTGAGCCCGAAGGGCTGATACTGTCTTGAGCGATTGATATTGAGCTCGAGGGGCTGGTACTGTTTTGAGCTGTGCCTGAGGGGCGAACTTTTATGTGCCCACCTTGCATACTTATTTGCATTTTCACCTGCTATACTATGTTATTAGTGCCCGAGGGGCGGATTTTCTGTGCTAATTAGCACTAACTATTTCGAACAGTTTTCGTAACTATTGAAAAGACCATTTTCAAAAGAGATTTGAACTGAGTCGTAACATTTCTAAAAAAAATTCACTGATTTCACGGTTTTCTCATAGATTGTACCTAGCTTCTGTATAGCATATTGGTTGCCTTACATGATTTCTTGTCGCTCAATTATTATTTACTTTTATTGCTCACTGAGTTGGAGTACTCACTTTACTCCCTGCACCTCGCGTGCAGTTGCAGGTGTTGTTCACCCGGTAGCGGGTTATTAGCTGATTGAAGGTATTACTATTGTAGTTGAACAAGGTGACCGCCAGCATTTGCGGCACCAGACTCCATCTTTTGATTCCAAATTTTATTTTGTATATTATTGACCCTGTAGCTGTGTTCAGACTTCTTTAGATGCTCATGACTTGTGACACCCCGGTCGGATTGTGTTGGGTTGTAAATATCGGTTACTATTGTTGTTAAGTTGTACTCATCTATTCATTTCTATTTAATAATTGTTAAAGAGACGAATTGGGGTTAGTTGGCTGGCCTTGTCTTCACGAGAGGCGTTATCACGACCGGGTTTGGAAATTGGGTCGTGACAAGTTGGTATCAGAGCCTAGGTTACTAGGTCTCACGAGTCATGAGCAGGTTTAGT
>MU769535.1:13259-25361 GCA_026770625.1 Nicotiana glauca
TTCAATTTCCTTTCTTCTGGTACCAGAGTGTTGTCCATAACATGAATCACCTTACCTACTTGTATTGACATTTCTTAAAATTGATCAGAAGGTCTTTCTTTGGACTGTAATGTGGCTTTTGGATTTGTTTAGAAAGAAGGGTATAAAGGCTCAAAAATAATTCAAACGTGGGTTCAATATTACAATTTTCGGAATCATATCTCTCGCAACAACCATAACTTCTGCCCCAGTTTCCTTCTTGGGAATTCTTGAATTTTTCTTTGGTTGTGACTGAACCTCAGTGAGGCTGCCTACGTATCCTTCCGGGATCAAGTCAAACGTAGTTCAGGTCATAAAATCGTTTCATTACTGCGATGTTTCCTTCCCTCCATTCTTCTTTCTTTTCTTTTCTTTTCTTTATTTTCTTTCTTTTCTTTTCTTTTCTTTTATTTTCTTTATTTTCTTTCTTTTCTTTTCTTTATTTTCTTTCTTTTCTTTCTTTTCTTCTTTTCTTTTCTTGTTTTCTCTTTTCTTTTCTTTTCTTTCTTTTCTTTCTTTTCTTTCTTTTCTTTCTTTTCTTCTTTTCCTTTCTTGTTTCTCCACTTGATTTCCTCGTTCAATCCTCGAGTTTCGTTGTTGATTCCGAAAGAGGGATACGAAAGAAAATATAATAATAATGCTCAAAGGGATAACAAAGGATAAAGTAATTGGATAGCAGAATTAAATGCCTTCATCATTTCAATCTCAAAACATGTCAAATACAATCAGATACATAAAGATAAAGAAATCATACATAATATCTCTTGACTGCATCAGAGTTGATAGCCATTTCTACACATTTCCCTTCCATATTTATTAGATACAATGCACCATTGGACAAAACTCGTATTACCACAAACGGCCCCTGCCAGTTGGGGGCGAACTTTACTTTTGCTTCAGTCCAATGAGGTAAGATACGCCTCAATACCATTTTTCCTACTTCAAATTTCCGCGAACGCACTTTCTTGTTATAAGCTCTTGCCATTCTCTGTTGATACAACTGTCCATGACATACTGCTGCCAATCTCTTTTCATCAATAAAGCTCAATTGTTCTAAACGGGCTTTGACCCACTCATCATCATCAATTTCCGCCTCCGCAATAATCCGAAGGGAGGGTATTTCAACATCTGCAGGTATCACTGCCTCCGTACCGTACACCAATGAATAAGGAGTCACCCCTATTGAAGTGCGAACAGTAGTACGATATCCTAGCAAAGCAAAAGTTAGTTTCTCATGCCACTACCTGGATCCTTCCACCGTTTTCTGAAGTATTTTCTTGATGTTTTTATTAGCTGCCCCAACTGCTCCATTCGCCATAGGACGATATGGTATGGAATTGCGGTGTGTGATTTTAAACTTCTGACATGTCTCCGCCATCAGATGACTGTTGAGATTGGCACATTATCTGTGATAATCACCTTCGGAATTACGAATCGGCAAATGATATTTGAATGCACAAAATCGACCACGGCCTTCTTGGTCACCGATTTGAAAGTTTTCGCCTCAACCCACTTAGTAAAGTAGTCAATGGCTACTAGAATAAACTTGTGCCCATTAGATGCTGCTGGCTCGATCGGCCCAATGACATCCATTCCCCAAGCAACGAAGGGCCATGGTGCCGACATTGCGTGCAACTCAGATGGAGGAGAATGAATCAAATCTCCATGTACTTGACACTGATGACACTTGCGTACGAAACTGATACAGTCTCGTTCCATAGTGAGCCAATAATATCCTGCTCGAAGAATCTTTTTGGCCAGTACATACCCCCTCATATGAGGTCCACAAACTCCTGCATGTACCTCGGTCATGATAGTTGTAGCCTGTTTAGCATCCATGCACCTCAATAAACCAAGATCTGGAGTTCTTTTGTACAACACTCCTCCGCTAAAGAAAAATCCGCTTGCTAAGCGTCTAATGGCTCTCTTTTGGTCCCCTGTGGCCTGTACCGGATATACTCCCATTCTGAGGTATTCTTTGATATCATGAAACCATGGCTCTCCATCAAGCTCTTCCTCCACCATGTTACAATAGGCATGCTGATCTCGGACCTGAATCTGCAATGGGTCCACATAAACCTTATCTGGATGATGCAACATCGACGCCAAAGTGGCCAAAGCGTCAGCAACTTCATTGTGAATCCTTGGAATGTGCTTGAATTCTATTGACTGAAACTATTGGCAAAGATCATGCAAACATTGCCGGTAAGGTATGAGCTTTAAGTCTCGTGTCTCCCATTCTCCTTGAATTTGGTGCACCAAAAGATCCGAGTCACCCATGACCAAGATCTCTTGTACAACCATATCTATAGCCATCCTCAATCCCAAAATACATGCCTCGTATTCAACCATGTAATTGGTGCAGTAAAAGCGAAGCTGAGCTGTAACAGGGTAATGTTGCCCTGTCTCTGAAATAAGTACCGCTCCTATCCCAACGCCTTTGTTATTGGCAGCCCCATCAAAGAACAACTTCCACCCAGGTTTTTCATCTTGTTCCGATTCCTCAATATGCATTGCCTCCTCATCAGGAAAATATGTTTTCAATGGTTCATATTCATCATCAACTGGATTCTCCGCTAGGTGATCAGCCACTGCTTGTGCTTTCATCGCAGTACGGGTCACATAGACAATATCAAATTCCGTGAGCAAGATTTGCCATTTAGCAAGCCTCCCTGTGGGCATGGGCTTCTGAAAAATGTACTTCAACGGATCCAACCGTGAGATGAGATAAGTGGTATATGCTGACAAATAATGTTTCAACTTCTGCGCTACCCAGGTCAAAGCACAACACGTCCTTTCCAGTTGAGTATACTTCACCTCGTAAGATGTGAACTTCTTGCTGAGGTAGTAAATTGCATGCTCTTTCTTTCCCGTGACATCATGCTACCCCAGTACACAGCCAAAAGAATTATCCAACACTGTCAGATAAAGGATCAAGGGTCTTCCCGGCTCTGGCGGAACCAACACAGGTGGACTGGCCAAATATTCCTTAATTTTGTCAAATACTGCCTGACATTCATCTGTCCACTTGACTGCAGCATCTTTCTTCAGTAGCTTAAAGATAGGCTCGCAAGTTGTTGTAAGCTGAGCAATGAACCTGCTGATATAATTCAACCTGCCGAGCAAACTCATCACCTCTTTCTTGCTCTTTGGCGGAGACAATTCCTGGATGGCTTTGATTTTGGATGGGTCTAATTCAATACCACGTCGGCTTACCGCAAACCCCAACAACTTTCCTGACGGGACTCCAAAAGCACACTTTGCCGGATTGAGTTTGAGATTGTACCTGCGGAGCCTCTGGAAGAACTTCCTCAGATCTTCAACATGATCGCACTGCTTTCTTGACTTTGTAATTACATCATCCACATAAACTTCAATTTCTCGATGTATCATATCATGGAACATGGTGCTCATCGCCCTTATGTATGTTGCCCCTGCATTCTTTAGCCCAAACGGCATAACCCTATAATAGTATGTCCCCCAAGGTGTGATAAACGCCGTCTTTTCAGCATCTTCCTCATCCATCAAAATCTGCATAACAATCCACGAAAGATTCAATCTCATGTTTGGCACAATTATCAATCAATATATGAATGTTTGGCAATGGGAAGTTGTCTTTTGGACTCGCCTTATTGAGATCACGTTAATCAACACACACTCTAGTCTTTCCATCTTTCTTTGGCACAGGCACGACATTGGCTAACCAGGTGGGATATCGAGTAACCCGTATGACCTTCGCCTCAAACTACTTATTGACTTCTTCTTTGATTTTCACACTGATATCTGTCTTAAATTTCCTCAGCTTCTGCTTGAAAGGAGGGCATTCCGAATAAGTGGGCAATTTGTGGACCACCAGATCAGTACTCAAAACTTGCATATCATCGTATGACCATGCAAAGATATCTTTGTATTCAAAAAAAAACTTGATCATCTCTTCCCTGAGCGGGGCTTCCAAATGAACACTTATTTTTGTTTCCCGAACATTTTCCTGATCCCCCAGATTGATTGCCTCAGTGTCATTTAAATTAGGTTTGGGGTTTTCCTCAAACTGACTTAATTCTTTACTAATTTCTTCCAAAGCTTCCTCGTCATCATACTCCACCTCATCATCTTCAATTTCTTGTATTACTATTTCACATTGGTTATCAAGACTAGGCCGTGAAATTCTCATGCATGACACATCATTGAAATCAGCATAAAATGGACTGTACAAGAAAGAGAAAAGAAAAACAAAATAAAGGCTATCAGGAATGAAGAGAGAAAGAAATTGCATTTCATTGAAATTTGTAAGATAACAAGGTTTAACTCATCCAAACGGACAGAACATAGAGATCCGAATTACAACCTTGGAAATAATCCAGATTTAATACTCAAAAGAAAATCAAAAACTAACTACCACGACTCCTTCCGAGTTGGAAGAGGAGTAGCTTCCCAATTATTAAGATTGGCCTGAGATCCCACGAACTGTACATCAATTTTGTTTGGACCTTCGCCTGCTCCCGCCATATTCACTTCAAACAATCTTTCAAACCTTTCGATCAAGTCCTTGTCGGGTTCTATCACCACAGAACTGGGCATTACTGTTGCTGGGCGTCTTTTAGTACCAGACCAGACAAAAGAACGGGAGAGGCGAGGAATAGGTTTAGGAAGGGTCCACACTCTCTTTTTCATCTTTCTGGCTCTCCTTATATCAGTAGAAGTGGGTTTAAACCCTAACCCGAAAGTGTCAATATTACCAGGAAGAGACACTGGCTGTATAATACCCTGTAGTGAAGCTCCCAAACCCTTTCCGGGTAGAAATCCATTCTTTAACATCTCTGCTGCCAATATAACAGATGCGGCAGCCACTTTAGGCACAGGAACATACTCCCCTTCCGGGATTTTAGCAACTGGAACTGTATTCACAACTTGGTACACCCACGGGCCTTTATCATCTTCAACTTCCTCGAAGGGTGTAATATTATTGAAAGAATTATCCTCCCCAAGGACCACGATCTCTTGTCGATCCCATTCAAATTTGACCATTTGATGCAAAGTTGACGGCACTGCTTTTGCGGCGTGGATCCATGGTCGACCTAATAAAAGATTGTAAGACACAGCAATATCAAGCACTTGGAACTCCATCATGAATTCCACAGGTCCTATTGTAAGCTCCAGCACAATATCTCCCACTGTATTCTTCCCTCCACCATCAAATCCCCGTACAACGATACTATTCTTATGAATTCTTTCATTGTCAACCTTCCACTTTTCTAGAGTGGATAGAGGGCAAATGTTGGCACTAGATCCATTATCAATTAACACCCGAGTCACCACGGAATCTTCGCACTTCACTATAAGGTACAGGGCTCTATTGTGTTCAGTTCCTTCCATCGGCAATTCATCATCGGAGAATGTTACCCTGTTAACCTCAAAAATTTTGTTTGCAATCTTCTCGAGATGATTCACAGTAATCTTCTCTGGCACATGTGCTTCATTTAAAATCTTCATTAACGCCCGGCGATGTTCATTCGAATGGATCAGTAGAGACAATAGTGAGATCTGCGCCGGCATTTTCCTTAATTGTTCCACGATTGAATAGTCTTGTGCCTTCATCTTTTTCAAAAATTCTTCAGATTCCTCCTCAGTAACAGCTTTTTTCACCGGTGCTGGATTGTCTCTAGCTGTTTTAGCTTTTCTCAATTCCTCAAGGGCAAAACACCTCCCTGATCTAGTCAACCCATGCGTTTCGCATACTTCCTCTTTAACTTCTTTTCCTCGGTACGTAACAGTCACTCTATCATAATTCCATGGAACAGCCTTTGCATTTACCACAGGCAACTGAGTTACCGGTTTAATAATGACCGGTTCTGTTTGAGCACCCTTTACAACCAACACGGGCTTAACAATTACTCCTGGTATTGTTACTTTAACAGGTTCTGGCTTCACTATCAACACTGGCTCATTGACTACCTATTCCACTGCAACCAATGCTTTCCCACCAATTGATTTCTCTTTTACTTCACTCGCCTTAATCATCATCACCGTTTGCGATGGCTTTTTGTATTCTCCTCTCTACACTAACTCGATCATGTGAGCCTCATAATGAGTTGGTAATGGATTCTACGTGATATTGGGAGTTTCTGGAGCCTGTACTTCAATTCTCATGTTATCAATAAGTTCCTGAATAACAGTTTTCATATGCCAACATTTCTCCGTATCATGTCTTGGTGCTCCTGAGCAGTATTCACAATTGACTGAATGGTCCAGGTTCCTCGGTGGTGGGTTTGGTATTTTTGGCTCAATAGGGTTTAGCACTCCAAGCTGCCTCAACCTATGGAATAGGCTGGTATAGGATTCTCCTAGCGGAGTGAAAGCTTTTTTCTTTTGCAATCTGTCATTTTTAGCAGCAGGGTTTGGGCGGAAACCAGTTCCACCGGGATTTCTATATGTTCTGGGAGGTGGGTATGTATTTTGGGTATGATAGGTGTTATGAGGAGTGGGTGCACGCCAGGGTGCTTGTGGTTGAGGATAAGTTTGGGTGTGGTGAACTAAGAAATGGGGAACGGGGGGTGGATAGTAAGGTTGTGGTGGGCCATATGGTGTATGTGGGTATGGTTGATGATATGGACGGGGTTGGTGATAATAGGGTGAATGACCCTTGGACCATGTCCTAGATTCCACCACAGCAACTTCTTCTTTCTTCTTCTTTCCAAAACCCCTCCAATGCCAGTCTGGATGGCTTGGGTGGTCGCTTTTATTGCGGAGTAACTCATAATCTTATTTGACTTCAAACCCTCTTCTACCATGCTTCCCATCTTGACAACTTCATTGAAAATTTTCCCCACCGCTAACACTAGCTGCCCGTAATAGGTAGGCTCTAAAGCCTGCAAAAAATAATCCACCATATCACCTTCTTTCATAGGTGGATCGACCCTCGCGGCCTGTTCTCTCCATCGAAATCCATATTCTCTAAAACTCTCCCCAGGTTTCTTTTCAATCTTGGTCAAAGAAAGACGATCGGGAGCAATCTCCAGATTGTACTGAAAATGATTTGCAAAGTCTTGGGCTAAGTCATCCCATGTATACCATCGGGTGTGATCCTGCCTAGTATACCACTCTAAAGCCGACCCATTGAGGCTTTGGCTGAAGTATGCCATTAATAATTCATCTTTTCCTCCGGCACCTCTCATTTTGCTACAAAACCCCCTCAAATGGGCCACTGGGTCACCATGCCCATCATAAAGATCAAACTTCGGCAATTTGAAACCCACAGGCAGTTGGACTTCTGGAAACAAACACAGGTCTTTATAAGCAACACTTACTTGTCCTCCAAGACCTTGCATGTTTCGGAACGATTGTTCCAGGCTTTTTACTTTGCGTATCATCTCCTCTTGCTCAGGGTTCTTAGGAGGTTTTTCTTCTTCAAATATATCAATGAGAGGAGTGTAAGGGTATGGCTCATGAGGTCTAAAAGTGGGTTCGGGTGGATAGTAATGGTTTTCTTGAGTGTGGAACAAAGGTTCACTTGAAGATTTGTGTAACATGGCGGGTGGAGGAGCCACGTACACAGGAACAACTGGAGGTGGAGGTGGTGGGATTTGCTTTGGTAGTGGAGGTGGTGGTGTTTGAGAAGTGGTTGCATAGTATGGGGGATAAGTAGGGTAGGCCGGAGAAGAGTTCACGGTGGGAGGATCTTGTGATTGAACTGGTGGTGGGACATAGACAGGATTGGCTGGATAAGTTGGCAAGGGTTGTCCTTTTGCCCAGGCCTGGTACATTTCGGCCTTTGTTGTTTCAGCTTGTACATTTCCTCTTTCATAGCATTAACATCCACTAATTCTTCTTCCCTAGCCGGGTCCACAATAGTTGCTTCGATCTCTTGTCTAACTATTTTCGACATATCTTTGGAGTGGGTGTTATATGGATGAGTTGCCAGAATGCCAGCTAGCTAAAACCACCTGTCTGAACTCATTATCAACAACAGCATTATTAGTGGTTAGGGCATTATCAAACAAATAGTCGCACATTTGGAGCATGGATGCACTTAGGCAATTATCAGTATGCATTTGCTCGGCCACGTGCGTCATCCCGGCTTTCTCAATTATGGCTTCTTTCTTTTATTCTTGCCTTTTTCTTTGCTTTGCCATTTTCTTTTATTGCGGCTTTTCCCTCTCTCTTTTCTCTTTTTCTTTTATTTTTCACTGTTATTTTAACTTTTATTCTTACTGTATTTTTTTATATATATTTTTCATATGGTTATGATCGGTCCTATGAAAATTGCTTATATATCGCAACTATGCTTGAATCAGATAAAATCAAAAAACAAGAAAAATAGAAATATAATTTTTGGGAATTTTCAAATTTTCATTAATGACAACTGATTACATCAATACTAAGCTATTATTTTCATTTTCAAAATCAAAATACAGACTCAAAACTTGATTACTATTTTTCTTTTTACGAGTATATCAAAGCTTCAAACCCTGGGGCCCGCGGGGCATCATTCGGCATCGCCGCAGGCCTGCTCGCAGGACCCCTTTGTAATTGCTCCAAATCATTCATAATTTGTCAGACAAATATCATCACTGTTGCAGAAGAAGTGGCATAACCCATCTTTTCACCATACTGGCACCCTTTAACAACATAGCGTGCAATGCCTCGAATTCTTTCCCTAATTTGGCCCTTTTCCTGGAGAAGTCGACTTATTTGTCGGGTCCGAGCTTCAAGTACTTGAGAATCTTGGAGATGAAGATCTTGTAGTAATTTTATTTCCTTTTGCATTTCAGCAATCATCTCATAACAATGATCCCTTTCAGCCTGAAAATTTTTGTCTAACCGAGCTGCTTTTTCTTCCCGAGCATTTGCTTTTCTTCTCATGTTGGCAATGGTCCCTTCATAGTCTCTTTTTATCTGTTGAACATACTGGGCTCTTTCCTCAGTTTTCTTGGCCCAGTGTGCTCGAAGTCTCGCCATGTTCCTTTCAGATTTTTCTAACTCTTCTTGGCAATCCGAGACTTGTTTTTTCAACCCCTTGATCAATCGTTCATCAGACACGCTTCTTTCTCGATTTCTAGCATCGATTTTCATTTGTTGAATCTGTGCCTTAAGAGTTTCATTTTCCTGGGCCAATTTCTTTTTCTCCCCTTCATCAGTCGCAATTTGCACACTTTTCTCAAATTGAAGGTCCCGCATCTGTTGCTCCAATGCCCCAATTTTAGCTCGGTATTCTTTCTCTTTTGCTAACCATTCCCATTGGACTTGGGCTCCATCAGTAAATTGTTGTACATGGGGTCTCTTAGCGGGTCTCCCAGGAATCTGGAACCTTTTGCCGAACCAAATCAAATACTTGGGGTCCACTTCACCTTTTGCTCGATCTTGTACCATAGTGTCAGGTTGCAGAAACCGACTTTCATTCCATATCTTTCTAATTCTTGCTTCCGGGAAGGTAGCTTTGGGACCTAACTCAATAATTTGTTCACTCAAATCCTCATCATTATGTATTGTTTGGAACCTCCCAAATTGCCGCAGGACCCTGTAAGGTGCATAAGGTTGTATGCTCCGAATACCCATTAGAAGAATATATGGGACTTCTGCTGAAGTGTAGACAACTTCAGTATCGGGAAGCCACCCATAAGCCCACTCAACCTTATCCGCATTTAAAGATCTCAAACATGATGACCAAGCCTCAACACCTTCGGGAAATTTGATGCCTGTAACCCGGGTTTCAAACTCATTGATGCAACTAAGTCCAGTCAACCCGAAATTCATGTATCCCGTGCGATGGCATAAATGTTCTTGGATCCACATTTGCAATAAGAGATTACACCCCTGAAAGAATTTCTCCCCTTCCCGACACTTAGTTAAAGCCCGATATATCTCCGCTACGATCAAAGAAACCACCGTGCTAGTAGGTTTCTTCATAGCTACATCCACTATTCCTACTAGCCCGAGGTCTATATTTCCATCTTTCCTTGGGCAAATTACGATTCCTAGGAAGGCCACCATAAATGCTAACCCTCGCCGAGCCTCCCATTTTTCTTTATTACCAGCATGTGTCAGGCCAGTATTAGGTTCTTCGAAACCCCTCGGGTTGCCATATCGATGATAGAGAAAATATAGAGTACAACACCCATCCTTTAGACACGGGTCTTGGACATCCCGACTGATACTCGGCAAATCCAAAAACCTATGGAGTGTGACCGGTCTCGGTGACAAAGGATATCTATTTTGCATGTTCCCATTAAGACCGGCATACCCTGCTATTTCTTCTAACGTTGGTGTGAGCTCACAATCAGAGAATCTGAAGACATTACGAGTCGGATCCCAAAACGGTATCAAGGCTTCAACAATATCCTTTCTCGGTTTTAAGTTCATAAGTCCCACAAGACCACCCAAAATTTTTACCACTGATTTTTTGCTTTCATATCCGAGGTCGTCCCACCATAAATGGAGCTTAAGGGGTATCTCGCTCAGGACTGAGAAGGTTTCGATGTCATTTGAATTCATCCTGCACATTTTATTTGAAAGAATTTAATGATTAAAGGGAAAAGTGGCTATTTTTTGCAAAAATGTTTTTTAAGAAACTACATACTCAATGATTAAAATTAAAATTTCTCATCCTGAGGCCCATGGGGCGTCACTCAGCATCACCATAGGCCAATCGCAAGACTGAGAAAGTTTGACCATCTAATGGTTTATTTGATAAAGTGGCTATTTTGTAAAGTTGTTAAATGACCAATTTTAATTTTTGCAGATATGGCCTTTCAGTACTTCCGAAAAGGAGATTTTAAGGTTGTGCCTGCAAATTATTTAAAATGACTCAAAGTGGCTATTCTTGAAAAACGGCCTTACGGCGTCCTTTTGAGGGACATTCGGCTTATTTTGAACAAGAATGGCATCACCCGACTTATTCATAATGAAAATTAAAATTTTACATTTTTTGGCTGTTTTTGCAAAAGGGGTGGTTGGACCCGTCAAGGGTTGCCTACGTATCCCGCACGTGGTGAGAATCAAACCAGCGTAGTTCGGGCCGATTGGCCAAAATCAAAACTATTTTTGACCAGCAATTTTCTTTCTATTTTTTTTTAAATATTTTCTCTTTTTTCATTTTTTTCAAAAATCCGGCAGCATTTCGGTACTATTTGGGCATTGGATTTTTCACAATAAATGATTATCCACCTTTAATCCTAACACTGCTATTATTTACATTTTTTCACTCATTGTATACAATCCGATCAACATGCGGAGTTGAGCAAATAAATGCAAGTAGCACGTAATATGCATCAGGATGGTCATTTTAATTTGGGTCACCTATCCTAGACGGACCCAACCCCTGTGTTGAGTCCCCTAAGTCAAAATGCACGTGATGCAAATAAGCGTCCTACTAGGGATCCGGCATGATTTTATTGTTTTTCTAGGTTTAAACCCTAGGTTTATTGGTCTAGACCTGGCTTACCCGAGCGGAAAACTCGGGCCGAGGGGGAGGCAGCGTACCGGGGATGCAGAAGCTCGCCCAGCTTTGCAACTTATCCAAACCTCGTTCTAAATTGGGAAAAAGACTCCAACAGAAGAGAAGCTACACGAAGTGCACCCTTCTCCATGATGTAGAAGACTCAGAAAGAGGGAGGGATTCGCGACAATTTATGTACAATTCAACAAATATTAAAGCGGTAAAATATTTAGCACATAAGGCATGGAACATGTACCAAAATCAAATAAAGCCAAATATAACAATTTAACTGAGCTCGAATTCTTGAACCCTGAACCGAAGTTCTGGGTTATTGTCCCCAGCAGAGTCGCCAGAGCTGTCACACCTCCTTTTTCTCGATAAGCTTTTACGGCTTTTACTACACCCCAGGGAAGGGATGTAATAAAGAAAGGAGTTTTTCCACTTAAAGGACAATCAAAACGGGATTCATTTTTTATTTAAGATTCAGAGTCGCCACTTGGGAGATTTATGGTGTCCCAAGTCACCGGTTTGAATCCCGAATCGAGGAAAGGGTTTGACTCTGTTTAACAGTCGCGAACCAGAAATCCGGGTAAGGAATTCTGTTAACCCGGGAGAAGGTGTTAGGCACTCCCGAGTTCCGTGGTTCTAGCACG